>CAJQUW010003714.1:0-83832 GCA_907163375.1 Prostheceraeus crozeri | reverse complement strand
ACAAAATGTGCTCCATATGCTTCACACTCGATTTTGTATGTTGGGCTTTGAAGTTACGACTCCCCTTCTCCTCCAATTTTGGCAGATCATACATTCTTGTTTTATGCAGCATTCTTTTTTAAACACGGTTCTGATTGTCTGCAAGCCTTTTCTAAGCGGGCATCCCTATTGTTCAACTGTCTTAATTTTGAATCCAATTTCTCGAAGAATGTTTTGCATTTCATTTTGTAATTGAGATCAAAGGGTAGTTCAAGTGACACGAATGGCACTGAATCGTATCCTTCTTTCTCATGACAATATTTCTTTATACCATTTGCTTTGATCTTCCGATTCCTTCTGCATGTTCTTGTTCGATGCATATGACTCTTTCCTTCATCACATTCCTCGATTATTTTATCATAAGCATCTAACGCATCTAATGCATTGCTTTAAATTTCATATCTCTTTTTTTGTGAAGCCGCAATATTCCATCCTTGCCGTTAAGTCGTTTACATATTTTGCTTTAATATCCCAAGGCAAAATTTTGCTACAATTAAGTAGCACTGGTAAAATTGCTTGAGTTAATGCGGTTCTTTTCACGATCATAGATAATGCAAAATTAGCGTGTATCATCATATTCGATGTAACGCCCACCGAATTTCAATTGCGGGGCAACCAATAAAGAGATATATGAAATTCTTTTTTGTGGTATTCATGCATACTACAGTGGTGTGCACATGTTTCCGACAACCTCACATATGTCATCATGATGATCAACAGCTGTGCTACAGAAGTTATTGTGATGACAGCTAATGAGAGCCAATCAGATTAGAGGTATTAGGAGCCAATGAAAGCTAAAATGTAGTTGTGGATGATATTTGTGCTGCAGACTTATTGTTTCTTATTATACTATCCGCCTAGCTGTTACGACAATTGCGTCGTCCAAAAAACGTGCTAGCGTGAAGTTGTGATATGAAGGTGGCGTATCAGAGCGTAAAATTGCTGTCTAAGATTGCAGGTGAAAGATGTTCACAGTGCATTGAGATTATACAAATGATAAAGAATATCGGATCGTCATCTCGCGAGGATCAGTGTTTGGACCGAAAAAGTGTTTTGCACCAATTGAAAGGAGCTGACAAAATTTTTCGCCGTGCTGTGTAGTTAAATCGGGTAGTGAACCAGTGCCGAGCCTACCGACCTGCTGCGCAATCTCAAGGCTTCTCGCCGCAAAAAGCAATCAGGATAGGTGACTAGCTGTGGCTCAATCGGTCAGTGTCATGTTTAGTGACGAGTCGCTAGTCAAGCAATTTGCTCCCGGTCGTGGTTATACACGCAGACCGATTAGTGAGCACTACAACTCACGTTATCGCTCAAAAAATGTCCATCTCTCATGATCTAAGCCAGCATCTCCGCTAATGGCCGCTGCGGCATACAAATCATGAAGAAGGATGAGTCAATAAATGCTGCTCGATATCTACCAATTTTGGAGGACGCATTTTGTGAGAGTATCAGGACCATTAGATGGCCACTGCTACAATTCCAATTTGCATTGCATGTTCTATTTCCGATTTGCATGAAGGGTGATTCGTGATACATCTCTTCTGCAGGTACCGAACACCACCTTTGATTTGTAAGGCGAATCATTGCGACGACAGTTTTAATAACTTCGCATCATGTTTCCTTGGAAGTTGGTCGACGCGTGCGCAATTTGTGACGTCACATATGAGTCATCTCATGTCGTCACAGGCGATGGAGTTTTCTCACATGTCTAGGAGTACTTATTGCTCTCACTGACAAATGATCGTTCGAATTCGGAATTTCTTGTGGATCCTCCGTAAAGCAAGACGTTGTTAGGGTACTGTCGAAGGATTTTTAGATAAAAAAGAGACTCGATACAGTGTGAAGATAGACCACTACATTTTCGTCTACATTTGTTAATGAAATTTTCGTCGGTTTACAGGGTACAAAAGTTTGGGCAAGAATTAAAAAGGTTTTTGGGATGTTTTGATGAAATGAATTTTTTCTTTGTTATTCAGTGGCCCTGTGTGGAGCCAGTATTTTCTCTCGCTGGTTGGGTTTCCCCCGCACACTGGTAAACGTCTTCAAACAAATAAAAAAAAGGAAGGAAAAGTAAAATCTTTAAAGGATAAACTACATTGCACAATCAGAAAAGGTTGTTACTCATAGAAGTGGAATTCCACTCCAAAGGTTAAAAAAAAAGATTTTAATAAAAAAGTCAGACCGATTATTCAATTTTTCATCTGATCCTAGGATGTTGCGGTGGTAACTTTTGCTTGATTGATTGAAGGGGAAGTCCGCTGCGGTTTACCCCAGTTTGTTTACGCCCAAAGTTAGGACCATTTATCAAGATTGTTTAGTCTCTTCAACGACGAATACGGAAATTTAAAATTGGAAAAGGCATTGGTGTGAAATATTTGTGGTGATTACAATATGGACAAAAAGGATACAGGATAAGGAGTAATGTAGTCATACAAGTTGAGCTAAAATATGATAGAAAGAACGAATCTTTTTTTTAAAACAGGCAACGTGCGGACCTGAAATGAGAAACAGTTTTCATATCTTCGAACAATGATTACATAATATAATCAACCCATTAGAGAAGACTAATGATGGACACTTGTATTAAGAGACAAAATGACGTACAATTGCAAATGTTGAACTGGAGAATTTAAGGAGTGAATAAATACCACGCACTCCGACACAGTTGAAATGGAATATTTATGACATTGAATCATTGATTTATAGAAATCAGAGCTGCTGTTCAAACAAAGAAATTTACCTTCCGCAATCATGCAATCTGAAATGCTTTTGCCACAATACATGACATAATTCATAATTGACAACAGGACAATTACATGAGACAGAAATAGAAGAAAGTGGGCACAATTGGAAAATAAACAAAATGCAGAAAAAGAACAGTGTTGAAACCAAATACAATAAACAACAATAAGAGATAGTAGGTGAGATGGGGGTTTTTCCAGACATATCAAATCAGGGAGAAGAAGTTTTTTTTTTGGGATTCCATTCAAGAGAGGAGAAGCGTGAAATGGAAGAAATCTTATGAGGCCTCACATAATTTCAGATGAAGGATGGTGGCAATCGAGATAGTGCGAGAAGTTGAAAATCTCATCAATGCACCACAATCATATTTTGGTATTAGAATATCATGCTGCTGGAATAGGAACAAGAGTGATAAAGTTGAATAAAACAAAAAGAATAAGGAATAATGTTATCAACAAAGAGACGCCACTGCCACCTCTCTATGGATTACAAAAGGACCACCAGAATTGTCAGGATGATAATGGTCCACCAATAAGACCAGTTTGCGGAACAAACGTGTCTCAAATCCAGCGACTATCACATGCTAGAGACAAATTGCTGTTAAAAATATGGACAAAAATAAAACTTGATACTCTTCTTATACTAGTATCTATTTGTACTGGAAAAAACTGAAGAAACTGTTCGCAGCATTTGGACGGAAAGGCATACATCCCCGCTGATGATTTTGGAGAAGTATAGTGGACAATGGGCATCTTTGTGATAGTAGAAAGAAAAGAGAAGAAAGAAAAGATAAACGTTGCATTCAGCTATTTGTGAATATTTTGTTCAATCGAACTCCGGAATTGACAACCAGGAAGTCAGTTTATATCTATCAGTAAATTTGGAGCATGATGAGATAGAGTGTTGTGGTTTATCAAGTCCTTGTCCAATAGTCCGGCAGCCAGAACGAGTTTCTGCAGGGAACGAGGCCGAAAATGAGACTTTCACAGAATGATGTACATCCTATGCCTACTACGAATCGCTGCGTCTGCCGAGTTCTAGTGAGTTCCTCTTCTTGTCAGACAGGATCAAAGAAAAACACATGCTAATCCAATGGGACGCAGATTGCAGTTTTCGGCTAAAATGAAATTTTCTTTGTTTTCTCTGATCAAATGAAAAGCACTAAGCCCAGAGTGATAATTTTTGGCATGAAATGTCTTCAGGTCATTTCCTATGATGTGCATGTGCTATTATCATGCTTCTGATCGACAATGTATGTGAGAATGTGGTTAAATGTGGATAAAGTTTCTCAAAATGTTTGTGTTTATCGACATTGAGAGACTCGCCAAATCTAGATGTGTTTAGCTTTATAGACAGGGGTGCATAAACATGAAAGGAAATGGCATGAAGACATTTCATGCCAAAAATTACGACTCTGGGCTTAGTACATTTCGTTTAATCAGAGAAAACATAGAAAATTCCATTTTAACCAATAATTGCAATCTGCGTCCCACTGGATTTACATGTGTTTTTCTTTGATCCTGTCTGACAAGAAGAGGAATTCACTAGAACTCGGCAGACGCAGCAATTCGTAGTAGCCATAGGATATACATCATTCTGTGAAAGTCTCATTTTCGGCCTCTGTAGAACTGTTTCGTTCTCTGCAGAAACTCGTTCTGGCTGCCGGACTACAAAGCGTAGATGTGATAGAGGAAGAAACCCCACAATAACAACTAGTTGAACGGAAGAGGATCAAGGAAAAAGATACAGCAGCTCGAGTCTTGCAGCGCCAACTATCACAGATGCACAGACGCAAGACAGATTGGATTGGAATGACAGGAGTAATCACCAAGGTCATTATGTTGTGGTGGGACAGAGAATTATTGAAAAGGCTGGAGTATTATGGAATCCAGTGCTAGATGACAGAACGATGCGCAGATGATACAAACTTGCTTGCTGTTCTGACACAGAAGTAAGGTATTTAAGAAAGAAAAAAAATATTCAATGAAGCAATCAGAGATGGTGAAATAAAGAACAAAGATGAAAGGCAATTGTGCTTGTTACTAATCTTGGCAACAGCATACATAAGTTCGTACAGTTGGAGACTGATTATCAGGCTTGCCGTTGGGATTGGGATTCCATTTGTGATCCCAATAGCTATTGGGATTGGGTTTGAGTTGATTGGGCAACCGAAAATCCACCCCAATCCAATAGATCCCAATAAGCCCTCCTCACAACAAAATATACATGTAATCGTTGACATTAGTCAGTACGTTACAAATCTTTTCTGGCTGTATCTGAGCAGTTCATTTAGCTGTGTCTTCAGTCTCTGGACCTTGCCTCTCTCGAATTCGAGCAAAGAGAGCTCCTAGAGTGATTTCACCCACAAATTGACTACAGTAAGCTTTCACCCCTTACTCTTATGGCTTTAACTTGCCTAGCTGCCTGAAAAATAGTGGGCTATTGCAGGTTCTTGTTTATCTAAAGATATAAACAACGTGCTCAGAATTTGGGTTTGAATAGAAAAAACTACAACGTTTTTGACGAGAGTAAGCACCGGTTGGTCCATGTGGTGCTGGAGAGAGGACAGGACAACGAGCCACGCCTACTTTGAAGACGGACACAATAAATAATTTTACGTAATTTGAATGAGAAGTTTTGTGATAAATGATATCTTACTGTTTGCTTTTGTTTAGGTCCCTGTTTAGGTCTAATCATATTTTTCCAGAAAATTTCTTTTCACCTTAATTTTGAGGTGCATCATACATCTTTATTATATATCGGTATGTGAGTTCAAAATCCAGTTTTTAATACGGCGCAAAAAAAGAAATTCTTACTTGTCGTGATGGGATGGAATGTGAAAGGTAGTCGGATTCATCGATGGATCGTATTTACCTCATAGCTAATCAATCAGATCGATTCCGATCAATAAATTGCAAATATCTTTTAATGAGCTCGATAAATTACTTTTAAAATGCGAAATTCTGATATTGCGTAAAATTTTGGTTTAGAAAAACTTTCAGATTTAATGGAAACTAAAATGTAATTTGATTTATGACTATAAAAGAATATCGGGACTTAGCCTAATGAACACAAGATTTTGAGGTATATAGGAATTTGACCATGTCTTCCTATGTATAGACCTAAAGTAGTAGCCTACTGAGGGCGGTTTATTCAATGCAGTTTTTAATCAATAAGAAATTAAAGCAATGTTTAAGGCAGCGATTCACGTGGAGGAGGAGGTGGGCCTATTGATTAGTCATTGACGTGCTCCTTATAGTCCTTTAGCACCGACCTAAGTGTAGAATAGAATAACAGATATAGAATATAGCAGAATAGCAGATATAGCCTAAATATAGCAGGCCTAAAATATAAAGTGCCTGTCATAGGTAATTGTCTATTATCAAGTTAAGGTAAATGCAAAATAAAATATATGTGCGCTATGTAATAGTTTCTAAAAACGAAGACAAGGTCAATAATAAAATATATTGAATAGCTTTCGACTACGTCTTTCTCAATTCAATAAAACAACAACTACCTCTAACAGAGCAATAAGAAAAGAAGGAAAATATTTTTGACAACATATCACATAAAATTTTCAAAATGAGGTGCAAACTGAATATACTATGGTGAATGTTAGACAAGATATCATTTTACATACTGTTACATACATTGATTCCAGGCCTTTTGGTTTTAATGACATATCTTTCACAAATTTTGCGTTCATAAACATTAGTGAAACTACGTTGTAAGATTTCTACTTTTATATCATTGGCAGATGGAGGCAATCGATGTTTTGATAAAAAATGCTGATGAAAAAGACTGTTATTGCAGCTAAGATGTTCTTGGATTCTCTTTCTCATGGTACATTGTGTTTCACCAATATAATTATCATTACATTTATTACATGTGATCTTATAAACAACATTTTTCAAATAACAAACATGACTATTATTACAAAGGCAAGACTTACAAGGAATTGATTCTGTCTTTTTTATCTGACTTATTAAAGATGGTGGAGTTACGAAAACAGGCTTTACATTCAAAATTGGAATTTTGTGTAACTCAGAACGAACTTTTCTTGCTTGCACTTCGTTTATAAAAGGAATCCGAACATATGTTTGATTCAGTTTGTTGTTATTATTTTCGTGTATTGGTGGAATCGAATTCGAAATATACTTGTCAACAAGATGCTTCGGATATCCGTTGGAAATAAATCTGCGCTTAACAAAATTTAAGCCTTTCTCAATTAAAACAGGTGTGGTACAACTACGATGAACTCGGAGACATTCATTTTACAGTAAATTAATTTTCCGTGAAAATGGTGCAAAGCTATCCCAAGGTAAAAGATGACCACTATGTGTGGATTTGGAGTGAAACGATTAGTCATTGTATTAGTGATTTGATTAGTCATTGTATCTAAAAACGGAATCTTGGAATCAACAGGGTACTCAACTGTAAAATCAATACAATCATTAATACTATTAATTCTGGAAGCAAATTGTCAAGAGGAGAAACAGATACAATAAAAATGTCATCAATATATCGTTTCCAGAGAATAAACCTTGAAGGGTTATTGGATAAGATTTTTCTTTCAATATAGAACATGTAAATGATGGCTAAAATAGGTGACAAATTATTGCCCATCGATAGACCTGAGGTTTCCTTATAAAAATGACCTTTAAAGAAAATTATGTCAGATGTTACCGAAGTTTTAATAATTTAATAAAACGTAGTCGAAAGCTCTTCAATATATTTTATTATTGACCTTGTCTTCGTTTTTATAAATTAAACAAGTATGTTAATGGTGAACCGAATTTATTGTGCTATGTAATAGTATGTATAGGCTCATACAATTCGCCTGTACGTTGTCATGCGCTTGCCGCTTCTGTAATTAGGCTATACATTGAAAGCTATTTAGGCCTACTTAACCGTATAAGCCGCTGTCTACTGCCTGTTGCCTACTGTACGTGTGAGCCCGTGTGATGAGCTGTTTATTAACATCGCATTATCCGACATAGGCTCAATTAATACCAAGTGTGTTTGTAGTTCACACATACATATTAGCTATACACGTAAGCTCCTATGAGATCTTAAGTGAAGGCAGTCTCGAGGAAAAATTCAGCCATACAGTAGGCCTATTATACATAATTGTGTAAAATCAATTAAAGCCCCTATTGTTATTAAGGCCAGTATATCCCTAGCCCTCGGTTCGTGAACTTCATCAATTCAAAAAGTGACACATATGGTAGGCCTAAGCGGTAAGCCTCAATGTAGCTTGGGATCAGCTTGCGTACGTTTTTAACTATGTAGCAGGCTATTTGGATTTCTATTGGGATCCCAATGGAAATTCTCATTGGGATTGGGCTGGAAATTCATCCCAACGGCAAGCCTGCAGTGATTATCCATCGGTCAAGAAGTCCCTGTTCTCGATATGAAAGTCTAGACTGAAGAAAATGTCACTGCAACGGAGGAACATATACAGCAATGTGCATAGGTTCCGACCACTACCAAAATTTGCCATAAATGACATCATTAAATACCGCGGAATTTATTTAGTTCGGTAATATGATTCAATCACTTTAAAAAGGTAATTTAAACAATTTATACAATTTATTCAGAACATTGATTAACTAAGAACTTACATGCAGCTTTTACAAAGAATTTGCTAAGTAACAGCATGTACGGCTCTGCATGCCGTCGGACAAATAGCTGCTGCCAAGTCGTTTTCCGCGGATATTTTGTGTTCACAGTGGTCATTCTGTACTAAAGTTCATATCATCGGATTCCTTGAGTCGATGATATGGTGTCGATTGATGATATTCGTTTCTTCGTGGGACATCGCAGTGTTGTGCTAATTCGCAAATTGTCATATTTGGTACTCTGTTGAAATTTCTTGTTACAACAATGACAATCAGTTGTAGTCCACGCTATTCCGCATAATTGTTTCATCGCACAGAAGCTGTCACAGTTGGATTTCCGCTTTGATCAACTACTTCCATAGTCGAGTGGTCTAAGTTACAAGTCATCGTTCTTGATATCCTGATTCTGGTCTGGTGATCTGGATATCTGTGATATATGGATTCTGATTTGGTCTGTGCTGGATATAAACTGTCTTTACATGTGTCGCGTCGTCCTGCGTTCCTAGTCTAGTTGCATTCGAGTTCGGTTGATTGTCCATTTGCCCTTAATTCTTTTTGTTTGCTGGTTTCATTCAACTAAGGATGCCTCCTACTAGATAAAACAATGTCAATCAAAGAGTTTTGCGGTCTTCATCGCAAGATGGCATAACTCTGGAAGATATTTTGAATCCGATCAAAGAATCAGAAACAAACGTACTAAACAAACTTTCTGAATCATCTAAGAGAGTGTCGACAATTGAAAAATCTGTTTCTTTTCTTGAACAACGTCAACAAAAGACTGACAAGGCCATTTCGGAAATCAAAGAAGTTATTCTCGACCAACAGCTTTTTATCGAAAGGACTCAAATTCAATCAAGGTCGCAAAATTTGATTTTTGCTAACATACCTGAACATGAGATTGTTATACAAGATGATGACAACAATTCGATTTCTTTAGTTGAAGATGTTGCCAAGATTGAAGATCGATGTGAATCGATATCTCTTGATTTTACCATGGCTGATCTTACTGACTGTCGACGTTTGGGAAAATAGGATCCAAGCGACCAGTGAAAGTTATTTTTGCCAATAAGGATGTGAGGAATCAAATGTTATTTAATCAGAAGAGGATTCGTCAGGATCCTCGGGTCTTCGATGTGAACAAGGATTCTCCACCTTTGACTTTAAAAGAAGAAAAACGACTGCGTGATGTCGCTAAAGCATTCCTAACTGAGAATGGTTCTTATCAAAGGCGAAAAACTAGGCTGTAATGACCAAGTTATCGATCAAATAGATATGTCGAAGCAATTATTTTGACAACAAAATGATTCACAATCCAGAGTTGCACATACTTCAAACTACAAAACCCGAAACCCCGAAATCTCCGAAACTCCGAAAACCAGAACCGAAATAAACTCTTTCATTTTCAAATTTGGAATTGACATCATGTTTTTAACGGAAACGTGGCTCTCTCTGCTCGTTGATGAAGCTAAATCCAAAAATCTATGTCCACCAAATTATTTAATTTATTGTCTACCACGAAGTGTTGATCGTGGCGGTGGTGTTGCTGTGCTATATCGAGCTCCGTTCCATCGATTACTCAAGATTTCATCACTATTTAACTTTGATCATGAGTCATTTGAGCTTCTAGGTGTATCATTGAGTTGTCCAAATCGTTCAATTCACTTCTTCTGCATTTGTAGGCCTCCGAAGAACAATAAAAGTAATTTTACTGAGCCACAGTTTCTAGTCGAATTTGAAGATCTTTTGCAGTATGTCAATTCTTTAAATGGAGACTTAGCAATTATTGGTGACTTTAGCGTTCATTTCGACCTACCAAACAGCCCAGTGATGAGGAAAATGAACGACCTTTTGAATTTATTCAATCTCACTCAAGGTTTGAAGGATTCCACTCATGATGGTGGCCACATTATAGATTGGATTGTTTTTCGCGAAGATGAAATGCTTTTTGAGTCCATAAAGGTAACACACAATCTTATTTCTGATCACTATTCGATTCTGCCACTTACCGACTCCGATCATAGTATCCTATTAAGTCGATTGAAGATTGAGTATGGTATTGATGGTGCTGCTTTATCTTGTCTTTCATCAAATGTGCGTGATCGCAAGCAATTTGTATCTGTTTCACATGTGCAATCAAGACGACTATCGACAAGATATGGCATAACACAAGGAACAGTATTGGCTCCCATTTTGTTTATTTTATATTTCAAGCCCATCACAAGAATATTCTATGAATACGGAATTAATTACCATTTGTTCGCTTACGACATATTGCTGTATCATTTCTGTCCACTATGTGAGATTGACGAGACAATAAAGAACATGGAGCAATGCATATCAGTGACACAGTGGTTATTACAAAATAAATTGAAATCTACCGCAATCATATTCTGCAACTTCAAAACGGAGGTTGTGTTTCCCTGTTCAATTGAAATTCGATCTGTGACTGTAAACTTCACTAAAGTGGCGAAATATCTCGGTGTTATTCTTGATGAATCACTCACTATGCAACAACAAATCAACGCAATCTGCAAAAATTGTAATCTTGAAATTCGAAAAATTTGTTCTGAGAGACATTATCTATCGACCTCAGCAACACACCACTTAATTAACTATTTCGTATTATCACGCCTTGACTATGGAAATTCTTTGTTTATTGGTGCATCGCAGAAGCAAAAAGTTTGTATAATTTTACATTGATTACTCTGAGCCTTTTGTGGAGAGCGCTATACAAATATACCATTTATCATTAAATGTCAATACCTGGTGTTTTTCCCTTTGGTTGCCAGTGGTGCTGCCTTAATGCGTTCAGGCATTGAGTGGACTAGTGCTGCGCAATGTTAAGGAATTGTTTCAGTACACCAGACGCACAGAATTTCACGCCTCAATGAAGATTTCTATGCGCAATGTGTCGGTCTGTTCGTATGTCGAACGTAACCCCTACGATTTTGTGTTTAAGGGTTGATATCCGGGAGATAGACAACCAGGCCAAGGATATAAATCACTTCAATGCTATGGTCTTTGTAGCCCGCCCCTTCACAACTCGGTGGCCTGGTGGCAAGGCGCGGCCCCACGCCAATGGGCGCAAACCCCCCCCCAAAGCAGCAACCCATGCCCCAACCCCCCCCCCCCCCCCCCGCCTCACCCCCTAGCCCCCCCAACAATCGTTCTGGAATATGGTGCACGGATGTTGAGCTATGTAGGCTGTGCGTCCCTCCCCCCTCCACCCCCCTCCCCTCCTCTCCTCCTACTCCCCTCCCCCCAAATTGGTTAGATATCGAAGCAACTGCATGTTATTGACTCATCTCTTCTTCATGATCTTGTATGCCGCAGCTCGGCCATTAGCGGGAGAATGCTGGCTTTAAGATCATGAGAGATGTACATTTTTTGAGGCGATAACGTGAGTTGTATGTGCTCACTAATCTCCGTTTCTGCGTGTATAACCACGTCCGGGGTAGCTAAATTGCCTTGACTAGACGACTTCGGTCCACTGAAAACATGACACATGACCACTTTGAGCGAGCCAAGGTCTAGTCAGCCTATCCTTGATTGTTTTTGTTGCTGGAGAGCCTGTGGTTTTGCAGCAGGTCGGTAGGGCTCGCGAGCTGGCACTGGTTACTGCCGGATTTTACTTACAGCAGCACGGCGCTGGAAAATTTTGGTTCAGTCCTTTCATTGGTGCAACGCGTGTTTCGGTCGCGGGTGTTGCTCTGTACACTGATCCTGCGAGATGACGATCCGATATTCTTGATTTCATTTGGATAATCTCGTGCACTGTGAACTTCTTCAATCTGCAATCTGAGAGCAATTTTACGCTTTGATAACTCCCCATCCTTCTTGATCAACAAACTACATCGTTATGTACGTTTTTTTGGAACCGATCGCAATTGTCGTAGAAACAGCTAGGCGGATAGTATAATAAGAAAGATCAATAAGGTGTGCAACAAAAAAAAAAACCCCGAAATAGTATCCACAATACATTTTAAACTTTTCATTGGCTCCTAATACCTCTAATCTGATTGGCTCTCATTAGCTGTCCATCACAATAAAACTTCTGATTAGGCATAGCTGTTGATCATCACTGAGCGCGGCATACGCTCTGCATGTGATGATAGATGTGAGATTGTCGGTTACATGTGCACACAACTTGTAGTTATGCATGATTACCACAAAAAAGAATTTCATATATCTCTTTATTGGTTGCACCCCGCAATTTGAAATTCTGTGTGGGTTCGTTTGCGTTACATCGAATATGATGATACACGCTAATTTTGTCATTTATCTTATGCATCGATGAAATAGAACCGTGCGCGCATTAAGACTCAAGCAATTTTACCAGTGCTACTTAAATTGTAACAAACTTTTGTTCAAGGGGATTATTGTGGTTTGTAACACAACAGAGTAGTGTATGAAAGATATGAAAGTTTTTTTCACACACAAGCAGTGCATTAAGATGCTTTATGATAAAATATTCGAGGAATAGTGATGAAGGATAAAGAGTTCATAATGCAGTCGAGACAAGGAGAACAGTGCAGAAGGAATCGGTAAGATCGCAAAGGCAAATGGTATAAAGGAAATATTGTGCATGAGGGAACAATAGAGATGAATGAATATGGAAGAAGGAGGAAATTATAATTGAAGAAAGAAAAAGATAGGTGAAGAAATGTTAAAGAGAGGATAAAGAATATGAAAACAGGAATTGTAAATAGAACGGAGAAGAATTCAGAAGAAGGAAGAATTAGTTAGACGAATGGAGATGACTAAAAGGGATGTAAAAAACGGGAAGCTTATTAGGGGAAAAAAGGGGGAGGAAAATAATAGGGGGACGAAAAGATAGGATACGATTCAGGTTCGCCATTCGTGTTCACTTGAACTACCCCTTTGATTCTCAATTACAAAATGTGAATTGCAAAACATTCTTCGAGAAATTGGATTCAAAATTAAGACAGTTGAACAATAGGGATTGTCGCTGAAAAGGCTGTTGCAGAAATCAGACCGTTTTAGAAAAGAATGCTGCCAAAACAAGGAATGTATGATCTGCAAAAATGGAGGAGAGGGGAGTCGTCAACTTCAAAGCACAACATACAAAATCGAGTGTGAAGCATATGGAGCACATTTTGTCGGTGAAATATCAAGAAGTGGATGTCAAAGAGGGAATAAACATCAACAATTATTGACAATTAGATAAAAACGTTCAGATCTATGGAAGCATAGTGAGGAGTGGCGTGAAAAGAACATGCAGAAATTCATGGAGGAAGTGACCGGCATCTTTAATGACGCTGTGACTAGACAGACAGTACAACTGAGTCAGTACATATATCTAGATTAGGAGAAGAAAACATGCTTTGTGCTTTACACAGGAAGTCATCATTATCCTGCATAATACACAGTTAGATGTAGCTCCGGGATTACCATAGGTCTTATTGACTCTTTTTTGTAGTAATGTAGAGCGAGCCGAAGAGATTTTCACATTTTACATTAAAAAGAAAATCTTTCAGGTGGTTGATAATATCAGATACTACGAAATATTCATTTAATGTCCTTTTACAGCTTTTATTATTTTCTGCGTTATAAAGCCTTTGATTTCTAATGGCTGATTTGTAGATGAATTACCAATACACATTGTCTACTACTGACGGTCGGATGACCCTTGGATTAATACCTTGGTACTAATATAGGGGTGGATAAATTTATCACACTTCATTGAGATTTCGATTTTAGCGGAGTGATAATGATAATGATATTTCTTGGATTTCGTGCCATGAGGCATGACTAATTCAAAATAAATTTTTCATTCTAAACTTTATATGCAAAGAAACAATAAAAGCTAAATAAATATTCTACATAATTCTCTGCCTGTAAAAGAGGTAATAACATTTAAGCTGAAAAATTATTTCGGATAATAATAACCATTCATATAAATTGATGTTCTCTGACTTAGTGTGAATGTATAGTCAAGAACTGCAACGCTTAATCCGAAAAAATATAAATTTGAATTAAACCGAAATCAATAGAAATATTGACTAAGTCTACACAGTTTATGTTAAAAGATGATTACGTGGTTGAGAGAAGTTTTTGATTATGTCAAGGATTACCGACAGTCGATGAATTTTTCACATTTGATTTTGACTAGTTATAGCTTTCGAGAATTTTACTTATGCTAGTGTTCAAACAGAAGGTGACCAATTGTGCATTTTCTTAATCAGCTAGATATGTCAGAAATCAATGAATTATTGTATTGCTATAATAGGTTTTAAAAAATCATCTGCCCGGTTATCCACCCATCTCATGAAGCACAGATGACTGTTTTAGAGTGTTAGTCAGAGGCTTGACAATGGAGTGCAATCTCCCTCATGGAACAATTTTATCGTCGACTGCGAGCAGCGCCAATTCCCGAAGCTACAGCGACAGGTGACGGCAGAGAAAGTACATGGGATGTCAGAGAACGTCGGAAGAATGTCAATGTTACAATTTATTAGAATTTGCAATTTAAATTAGATTCACTGTCATTGCTTTTCGTTTAATTGCAAATAAATTGGAGATACTTTAAATGCAAGGGCACAGCCTGTGGTAGTCATGAACTGTAGATCACGAATGAATAATTGAATAATTATTGAGCTGAATAATTGAATGAACTGTTGAATAATCTAGCTGAATTGTGTGCTGAGGTCTGTTGAACATGTAGTGTGATGGAATTACACCATGCATTTTCTTTGATGCATTATGAAAATGCAATATAAAAATCAGATAAGTCTTGGTTACACATGATTCAAATTGAGTGTTTCAATAATCAAAATTAAAATTAAAGGAAAAGCATTGATAAATGGTAAAAATGGAGACCTTTATTGAGGTAATAAATTCATCATCACTGCTTGGTAGTTCTAAGCTGCACCAGACATTGGTAGTCCGAAGGCTCAATGCTCTAACCCCTGCCGATTCATGATTTTACATAGACCTTCATGTAAATATTTGCATAGCGTCGCTTGATTCACAGCTCAATACGTGTATCAATGTATTGCAGGGAAGCATTGGGCACCGCCCACATTTTGGGCAATTTCTTAGAATCTCTATTGAATTGGTAGACGCCCGTCTCCTGTGATGCTTTACTAACGTTAGTTTGGGCGTGAGGATGGACCATATCGCCCATAATCTTTCACATGGCTCAAGCTTCGATGAAAATTGGGCTTCCACCTGAAATTAGATGCATCTAGCATTTGCTCTGGTGTAAAGGGGACGGTCAGCATCTCCTCTCTACATGGCACTAGTTAAGATGTGAAAAAGGCACCAAGCATCGATAATCGTTTGCATTTCGTTGGCTAAGATGTAAAGAGGTGCCCACATCGTGCAATTTTCTCTAGTGTCTGCTCTGATAGAAGGTTGTCATTATTACGTTCTACGACTATCAGTTCTGAAGTAGGTATGACATCCTCTTCATTTGTGAGAGTCGTTGCCAGCTTCCATTCATCAAAGTATCGACAGGGATGACAACCACCTTCGCCCAGTCACAATCACACTTAATGTTCGAGGGATGGTCTATACAAATTTCCAACAATTTAGTAAGGCCTATGGATAGCACATGCACATGTACAAGTGTACAAGGATTAAATGAAATTCTAGGATGGTGAAAAGCTTTTCCTCTTGAGCATTCTTTAATGAAGGGGGCAAGGCGCCTGCTGCTTGGTATCGTCACCAAAGCCTATATATCCGTAGGTCCACCGCACCGCCCCTTTGAAAATCCTGTCTACGTGCTTGGCCACATCCATATTTGTTTAATTGAAACGTGAAGGCGTACGTGAAAAATATCATAGATGCCCAGTACATTAATGAAAGCATCTTTTCTGTAAAATGACGTCCTTCTTATTAAGACATCTTGTAAAACTGAGTTGCATCCTAAGCTGCAGCTGAGCGTGCGAAACAATCCGACATATCCATTAATCAATAGATGACCTAAACTTAGATGTCACAGGACACGTTCTATCACAGTGTAAACATGTACTTACTTCCTGATCGAGAGAATGATAGCAAATATAAAAGAACAAAGATTTTCGACATCATTTAAAATCATTCAGCTGTTTCTGTTGAATTCAAGTTGAAAAGTATTTAGCAGCATTTACTATTCTTCGATGCATATAAACAAAATGCACACTAAACATGCCCTTTTCTTCTGTGTCAAATCGAAGACAAATTGACAAAGCGAAGAAACCATGGAGATCCGACACCCTGCAATCCCTGTGATGAGAAAGGAACAGATCGTATAAATACACTATAAACAATGTTGGATCGTGGAGTGGGTTTTCGCAGTCGCAGCACCAAGTCGTCGGGACCTCCTTTGATATGACCTAGCTGAAGGCACGTTGCCATTTTATTTTGTAAAATTACTGGTTATTACCTTTTCATTTAAGCAAACATGTCAATTTTGGCAACATGATTGTGATTGGTACCTGACGATAGAACTGCCATAGAGATCTGACCTTTCGCTTTGCTAAAACTGGTGAGACTAGAATGGACAACATCTGTTTGCTGACGGTGGTTTCAGTTGCTCGAATACCGCTGATTGCTAGATCTTTATAAAAAAAATATGCATGGAGTAGTTGAAAATTCAAGGCGATTTATTGCAAATTTTTATCAACATGCCTCTATAATGACCGTGAATATTTACAATCACTGTTTACAATGTTCACTGATGAACTACCGGTATTTCCTATTGTCAACCACTGGAAGACGCCACCATTTATATTAGGTACCACAGTCATGACAACATATGCCTTTGACTGTCTATTTTTCAAAGCTATTTTTTCATCATCCATGGCTGTTCTATTCATAGATATCAAACATCGGAAACCAGGAACAACATATCTGCTTCATCGGCACGGTCATTTGATTGGTGAAGAGAGGCTATAAATTTTTCTATTATTTTAATTCATAAATTAATTGTCCGCCAATTCAAGTCTTAAATCGATTTTAAAAATGCGTTCAACACTGTTCGCAGAGATTTTGTTTTGAATTGTATCAAGTCTGAAACTCCAAATTTATTTTCTTTTGCTTGGCAGTTGTATGGAAGCCCATCAACCTTGTTTTATGAAGATCTTGAAGTCCCTTCTGTTGAGGGAGTTCAACAAGGTGACCCCATTGGTCCCTTCTTTTTCTCCTTGGCGCTCCACAATATGGTAAAGCAGTTGAAAAGTGACATTAACTGTTGGTATCTTGATGATGGATGCATTGCTGGTTCCATGACAGACGTGATAGACGATTTGAAGACAATTTTAGATAGCCAAAATCAGCTTGGCCTGAAGCTGAATTTTTCTAAATGTGAGTTGTATGATCCGTTCTGTCTTTTTGAGAATAACTCATCTGCTTTATTCGAACACGTGAAGGCAATTGACAAGTCACGTTTGTCACTTCTGGGATCTCCTCTTTTTTCGGAGGCTGCAGAAGAAGTTTTCAATGACAAGTTGCATTGTTTGAGCAACTTGATACATCGTATCTGTGATATGGAAGCACATGAAAGTTTTTATCTTCTGCGAAATTGTTTTAGCATACTAAAATTTTTGTACCTGTTGCGAATTTTTCCGTTTTACCGTTACCCGCAAATTTTGATAAAGTTCGATGACTTACAGAGACTCTCTTTGGAGGAAATTTTGAATTGTTCTCTTTCACCTGCTTCACATCAACAAGCCTTTCTTCCTGTTGCCGATGGTGGCCTTGGTCTAACGTCGAGCCACAGATCTGTCTCTACCAGCCTACCTGGCTTCGTCAATGCGTCGCCGAGTCCAAAATCTGCCATCCTAGGCCCACTCGACGATGCAGTTGATACGAATCTCAGGAGGCCATAGAGCAATGGGAAAGGAAGTGTCCAAACGCTTTGCAGCCGTCCGATGATAATCGAAAAAGACAGAAGTGCTGGGACTCTCCAATCGTGAAGCTGGAGGTTGAGAACCTGCTTAACGGCGACCTACCTGCGAAATCAAGAAGCCGATTGTTGGCAGTCTCATCATCTGACTCTGGGGCTTGGTTAATGGCGGTCCCTATTCAGTCACTTGGCTAAAGCTCCAAAACGAACAGTTGCGAATCGCGGTGGCTCTTCGGCTTGGAGCACCAGTTTGTGTTCCACATGTGTGCAAATGTGGAGCTAAGGTGGACAAGTATGGGACTCATGGCTTAAGTTGTCGGTTTAATGCGGGACGCTTGGCACGACACCACGAGGCGAACGATATCATCAGAAGAGCATTGGTATCCGCCGGGATCCCCGCTGTCCTCGAACCTGTGGGACTGAGCCGGGAGGACGGCAAGCGCCCAGATGGGGCTACACTGATACCATGGAGCCACGGTCGCTCATTGGTGTGGGATTTTACGTGTGTTGACACGCTCGCTGACAGCAACATTCAGCTCTCATGTCAAGGCATCGGAAGAGTGGCAACGTACGCTGAAACGAAGAAGAGAAGGAAGTACGAATGCTTTGAGTCACTCCAATATATTCTGTCCTGTGGCAATCGAAAATTTGGAGCATGGGGAATGGATGCAAGGGCACTGATCGGAATAATTGGGAGGAGGATTCAAGAGACGAACGGCGACCCTCGATCCACTGCCTTCTTGACGCAAAGACTTAGTCTCGCCATCCAAAGAGGAAACGCGATCAGTGTGACTTCCTGCTTCACCGCATCGAAAGAACTATCCGAAGTGAATTACTTGTAAAGTTTTCTTCTAGTGTCTCGTCCTTTGTATGCTGTGTTTCCTTTTTATCGTTGTATTTTCTTCTTGTCTATTTACGAATCAAATAGAGTCTTCGACAGTTTTTGGAATTAAGAATTAACCATTTATTCAAAATAGGGGAGGTGGGCCGAAAATGGAACAACAACAACTAGGTCTAGACCGGACAGCTCCTATCTGCTTCATTAAAATTCGTGGCAAGGTCATTTGGTCGACCAAGAGAGGCTTTAATTCAGAATTTTGTTTTAAGTCATCAAATTAGCTGTCCGCCAACTCAAGTTTTCGTCAGTTCTTGGAACTGCGATTTAGTTAATTCTTCAAAATAATACACAATATATTGATTATGCATGATGAAATCAGACAACAGCGGTTTTTGTGTTCTGTCTTGCTCTCATAATTGCAAAGTTTCTTTTGGGTGCAACTTTCCTTCGAATATTGCGTGACTTACTTGGCTACTGCAATCAGATATATATCAAGATAAACATATCGGAGTATAAAGATTGCTGAGTGCCAATATTCACTTCTTGTTTTTTCTTGCTTAAACTTTGCTTGGTTTTGCTTCGTACCTTTTGGTTCTTCTTGGAAATGTAATGATTTCTCATGCAAATCAAACTCGTAAATATAAAATAGAAATCATCAACACCAAATAATGAAGCGGTCAAATGATTTTTCATAACTTTGGGTGTTTCGGAGTCGCTTTTATCTAAAAAATGAGCTATTTTTACCGGCCCATCCGGTGATATAACCACTGCCACTCTTTTGACTACTCATTTTTGAGTTTTTGTGATTATCTGAAATGACTCGGCGTTGCTTGGTCACTTACCCACTTGTCAATGTGCTTGCAAATTCATGTCAAGGATTCGTGATAATTTCACAGCTTGCAATTCACGCTTTCTGAAAAGCAGAACGCCTCACACTAGACAGGAGGTTCACTGTTGCGGTCTGATAGTTTCTAAGTAGACCAGAGGTAACCAGAATACTAATGAAAAAAATATAAGCTGAATAAAATGAAATGAATTCAGAATTGCCACCCAGATCAAAAATCTAGAACCGGGAAATATTCCGCTATCACCCTGTATTTCCCGAGGTCATACTAAATCATGTCCACTACTACAAACAATAATCGCAGGCTTTTATGTAATTGTACATGTACAATTCACAGTATTGCTACTTAATTCGCGCACTGAATGAAAAAATGGAGAACGAAATACTTATATAAAATAAAATAAATATTAATGATGCCAGTTCATGATAGAGAGATAGCTTTCATCTTAATTGTTAACCAAAATTCCAAGCTGATTGTGCATGCAATTTTATTTCTATTATAGGTCCATTACATAGGTGTATTGCTTTGGAATGATTCATATTATGGCTATGCGCTAGCCTCTCCTTCTCGCACCGATAAACCGTTCGGTGAGCTAAAAATTGTAAATCGTTACACCAAAGCATATGTTTAAGTACAACCGAAATGTAATTGTAATGTATAATGTGTGAAGGCCCTACCCGGAACCACAAAACATCAATGACGAGTTTCTCAAGCAAAACTAACCACTCCCTCTATCTTTTTTTCTCTCTGAGATGCTACGATGTCACTCCGGCGGAACTCTGGACCCACGGATGCAACTATACATCCTAGCATGATGGGCAAGATCATCGTACGGAGCACCGGTATTCATTGACGGAGTACTCAAAATAAGATTCCGAATTTCTGAAGTCGCGGGTATTGAGATTTCGTGGTCTAAAATGGTCTTTCATGAACTTGAATTATCTAAATTGGTCTACTTCTAAGTTCAGATATATAGTATTGCTTTACGTATCATAAAAATACGATAAATACAAGAAATATGTCATTACTGCAGTTGAACACTGAAGGTATTTAATTACTTGGAAAATCAAGCGTTAGATGAACTAGAGCAGCTTGGTTCTCCTCTTTCTAAATACATCACATGAAAGCTGTCGAACTTCCTATCCAATTAATGGGCAAAAATCTCAGGATCGACTATCTCTAATTTGGTCCTGCTGTCCTTCAGCTTGTTTTAAGTTGAATTAAAACGGCAGTAAATTAGTCTATGAATCTAGTAAATTTTCTGACTCAATTTTGCATGAAAAGCTAAAGTCTGCTAAGCAAAAAATGCCTAAAACGCAAGTTTCAACTTAACAGACATAGTCGTTTGTAAAGATGATTTTGACTGGGTTTGCTGTTTTTGAAAATGATTGGAGCAAGGAATGATTCAAATATCAGAACTTTGAATAAATTTCATGTCCATATACATATAATAATATGTATGTCTCACAATGCAAGCATTAAAATATGAAATAAGATTTCACGGAATTAAGCCTACATCATCAAAGCGTATTTTCAATGTTCATGTGTAAATATCTTACCCAAGTCTATTTGTATTAAACTGAATGCGACTAATCAATAAATTGATAAATATTGTTAGGTTGGTTCTAGACTAGCCTACGCTACACCTAGATTATTGAACATGGCGTGTAGGTATTTTATAACTTTGTTAGTAGATGTGACTTACATGTGTTGCTTTAGAAATAAATTTGATTAAAAATTATACTGATTCTGTTTTTTGCTGTGTGTTGCATATGGAGGTCAGTGTATTTGCATCGGAGTTGAAAAACTCCACTCCGGTAATGCAGGAGTTCTGATGCAAACGCTGACTCTGGATCGACACAGCGACAAGCGGGGAATTAATCCAACAAAATGGCAATTTTAAATTTCAGCTTGTTTCTGCATACATACATGTGTATGATAGTGATAAGTCGCAAGAATAGAATTTTCTGTGGTATTTTGTTTTCGCTTACTTGGACATCAGTGCAGCAAATAGCTGTTGTTAAGATACGATTTAAGCGTGCGTTTGTCTTTCAAAAGCAAGGTGTTATATATGTTTTTAAAGACCAACCTATACTTTCAAATTTCTGTAAAACATTGAACACATCTACAACAAAATCACGGAATGTCACATATTGGCAACATGTATGACCACTACAAATGAAACCTCAAGATTTTTAATTGGTCATGAAAGCATTGATGACACATGTATACATGTTTTGATGATAACAAAGTCTGTCAGCTTTTGCATCTTCCAAAATCTCTGTTACACTGAGACTGGAGATTCGAACTCCAATCCAGATGCATGAAGACCGACATGATGATGATAGATGGCAATTGATTATCTCATATAGCCCTAATTGTTGGAATAGTACGCCAAGGAGTGCTAAGTAAGATTTTGAAGAATTCTTTGTTTTCTCAGGAGAATTTAATTTAGGTCTAAATCAAATATTTTAGATCAAATAAAATTGAAAAAAAAATCATTTTTTAAATAAAATCGTAGGAATGACAACGTGGTAACGGGGCCCCAACGTCGTTTTTGAGGCATAATTGTAGTTATTTCCTGTCTTGCTACTCATTCTGTTACTACTTTTGTTATCATCTGATCAACAAAATGTGGAATAGTCCCCTATTATAATTTTGCAAATGAATAGAGATGCGAGAAAGTTGTCAAAAACAAATCCTATCTGCAATTCGCGCTTTAGGGTGAGTATGCACCTATTTAGACTTTTCGAAACGGCAGTCGCCACCGAACTGTGATCTGTACAGGGGTGCACCGAACTTACTTTGGCCGGCTTTGGCGCACTGGCGGGTGCTTGGTTTCTGAAAGTCTAGAAATAGATCACACGTCTGCCGCGCAAGTAACGTTGTATCTGGCGCGCTCGGCTCTGACCTCCTCGCGCCTGGTCCTGGCTTCGGTGCGCCTTGCCTCGAATTCGGCGCAATTTTTTCAAGTATGCTGTAAAACATCATACATCTGGCGCACTCGAAATTCGGAAATTCGAAATGCGGTCTATGTACAGATTGCAAATGGGAGTGGCCATTACTACGCCTGGTCTGATGCAATTTGTGTCTTGCGGCTAATGCACCGGCAGATCAGCTGAACCGTTGACATTGACTGCTGCATAGGCAGATAAGCAGGCAGGAAAAAAAGTTATCTGCAAAAAATCGCTTATAGATGGGAAATGCGTTTCCCTTGCTACAAGGGTAACTAAGTTTTTCAAAACAGCTTAGCAGACGAAGAAAAACAATCAACTTTCAAGACACACGGATCTCATTTCTTGCTATAGGCCTATATTTTTTGAGTTATTTGAAGTCCTCTAAAGCTACGAAACATGAGGCGCGGCAATAGAAGAATGAAGAGTAATGGACAGTATCATCCGGTGAAATATCTACTGGCTTACTGACTTTACATGTGGAAACACAACATTTGCATGATGTCTGACTCATGTTTTTGACATATCTTTACAAACATGTTATTACCCATTGAGTATTTTGTCAGCCACAATGTTTGGTACCCCTCTCGTCTAGGTTTGAGTGTTCAAGTCAGGGGTCGAAACACAACTAGACGAGTACCTGCTGATGACTGACGGAGGAAGTATTATGCTTTATATACCTTAATCGGTAGGTGAAGTAGTGGTCGAAGCATTGTAATTCTAATCAAGTAATTGTAGATGTCGACAAATGAAGAAATCCTTGATTCCATGAAGTATTGTCGGCGGATTAAGAGACTGGCGATAACAATTCAAGTGGATAAATTGTATTTTCCATGTGTAGTCTTAGGTAGAGTGTGTATTGTTCGATTTTTCTCGGTGTAGTAGTGTTTACTAGAGAGTTATATTGCTTACCTCCATTATCCACTTTCCACTTGTCCACTACTAACATTAAAAAACCACCGCGTGTAGTATCAGTTATTGTGTAGCATCAGTACACTTGTAATCGATGTAGTAGTATGAATTGAATTTCCTATCTATCTTCTACCTACACTTTTCCAATTTTTATCTATTGTTCTCCTGTGGTTTTATAATATCCATTTCTAATTTTCCCCCCCCCCTCAACACATGGTGATCATTGTCCTTTTTCGATTTCCCAATACCAGCATCTGCAGTCGGTACAGCCGTCTGTTTAGAGCGTGTATGCGGCAGTATTTGGAATCCATGGTGGTACAGTATGCCAACAGTAAAATGAGTGGTGTCACAGGTCTTAAGATTTCAAATTTTACCAGTAACTGTGCCAAAGCTGATCAATTTCAATTCGTTGCCACCAGAAAGAACTACATCAGTCCTCATCAGGACTACTTCACTTAATAATTTAGATTAGCAAACATTATACTCTATTGTAAATGGCTGCTGTGATGATTTTCATCATCGTATGAGAATTAGTAGATTAACGACATGAATCTCACTCTCTTTTCTCTCTTTTTCTTTCTCTATCTCTCTTCTTATTATTTACTTTCTCTACTCCTCACTATTCTTTTTCTTCTCTTTCTTCTCTTTTTCTCTCTTTTCTATCTTCTCTCGTCTCCTCTCTCTCATCTTACACTCTTTCTCTCATTTCTTTCTCGTTTTTTCTTAATTTCTTTCTTCTCTCCTCCTCCTTTCTTTCTCTCTCCTCTCTTTTCTTTTTTCTTTCTTCCTCCTCTTTCTTTCCTTTTTCTTTCTCTCTCTATCATCTCTTTAATCTTCTCTCTCTTCTTCTTTTTTCTCTCTTCTTCTCCTCTTCTTATGCTCTTTCTCTCTCGTCTTTTCCTTTTATCTCTTTTTTTTTTAAGTCTTCTCTCTCTCTCCTCTCCCTACTCTTCTTCTTCTTTCTGATCTTCTCTCACTTTATTTTCTTCTTCTCTTCTGATCTTCTTCTCTTTTCTCTTTTGTTTGTTTTCTTTAAATCTCTTCTTCTCTCTCTTCTCTCTACTCTCTTACACTCTACTCTCTACCCATCTCACCTAAATACTATCTTCTCCCCATCTTCTTACAATATACAACAAAATACACAATCAAAAAACACATAACACTCCAACACCAACAAAACTCAAAAAACAAATACATCGAGCCAGATCGACAAGAAATTTAATCTAATGCAAATTATAATAAGTAGACTGCACATATTTCGTTTCTTCGCTTACTCTGATATTCACCAATGTAAAGGACAAACCACGTGCTTTTGTGGAAACATATAGAAATTTCAAAAAATTTCATGTAATAAAACAAGAAAAGTGGTCGACATAGTGAGGCTTTAATTGCCGTGACCTTGACCAGCTGTCCAGTCTAGACCTTAATGATTAATGTTCGATGTCTATGGTGGAGTGGGTTTTCGCAGTCGCAGCACCAAGTCGTCGGGACCTCCTTTGATATGACCTAGCTGAAGGCACGTTGCCATTTTATTTTGTAAAATTACTGGTTATTACCTTTTCATTTAAGCAAACATGGTCACTATTTGGCAACACAGATATGTGATTGTAAACCTGAACGATAGAACTGCCATAGAGATCTGACCTTTCGCTTTGCTAAAACTGGTGAGACTAGAATGGACAACATCTGTTTGCTGACGGTGGTTTCAGTTGCTCGAATACCGCTGATTGCTAGATCTTTATAAAAAAAATATGCATGGAGTAGTTGAAAATTCAAGGCGATTTATTGCAAATTTTTTATCAACATGCCTCTATAATGACCGTGAATATTTACAATCACTGTTTACAATGTTCCACTGATGAACTTACCGGTATTTCCTATTGTCAAACCACTGGAAGAACGCCACCATTTATATTAGGGTACCACATTCATGACAACATATGCCTTTAGACCTGTTCTATTTTTTCAAAAAGCTATTTTTTCATCATCCATGGCTGTTCTATTCATAGATATCAAACATCGGAAACCAGGAACAACATATCTGCTTCATCGGCACGGTCATTTGATTGGTGAAGAGAGGCTATAAATTTTTCTATTATTTTAATTCATAAATTAATTGTCCGCCAATTCAAGTCTTCGACAGTTTTTGGAATTAAGAATTAACCATTTATTCAAACTAGGCCTACTTATTTGCACAGAATAATTCACAAGATGTTCAACTCTGTGGATTCTGTGTAGAAAATGTATCTGATGTAACTTGATCGTTGTTCTACACAAGGAATAGGTTTAATTGCACTTACCATTAACTGGGATTTCTATCCTGGCGAGTCGTCCGCCTCGTCCTCTCAGCGTACGCGTGGTCGGTCTCGTTCGTGCTCTCTCCGGGGCGAAGCAATCTGGCCTAGAGGACTTCTCCATTGGCTCGGAGGTGGGTTGGTTTCAAAGTCTCTCGAATGTTGTCGAGGTGAAAAGTCTCCCATCTTGCGTCGAGGTGAGTCTACGAACTATCGTCGAGGTGATGAGTATCCCAACTGTCGTCGAGGTGATGAATGTCCCGGCTTGTGTCGGGTAACAGCTGCTGGGCGCGGGTAACAAGATCCTCCGCTATAAAAGATGCATCATCATAATCCTCATGTTCCGACATAACTGATTGCTTGGAACTGCTTGTAGGAGCAAATCCGAACAGGATTGCAAAAACTGTGCTCATTTAAAATCCGTCAGAAGGTAGTAAAACAATTCCCGCCAAAAAGTACATTTATCTTAAAACTGGTACAGAAAAGTCATTAAAATTAGCGTACTTGAAGATTCCTACCTCACACTCAAAATAACATTTCATTATGCATGAGTTAATTGGACACCAGTAGTTGTCTGTCTTACTCGCACGAGCAACAGTTACTACGGGTACTTTCTTCATAATTGGCCTTAATCATGACAACAAAACGATTTGTTTTTATCAGATGTCTACAAGAAACTAGTATTATTTTTTGTATTTAACAAACACTCGTTCGTGTCCGTGAAAGAGACTTATTGATATTTTATAATTTTGGTTTCTTGTTAGTGAATTTAATCTCCCTTAGTGATGACACATCGAAAAGCGTAACTCCGTAAAAAAGCAATGGTGGAGAATAATGTTAGGCTTTCCTCTTAGTTATTTTATTATCATGATAGTTGTAATATAAAAACAATAATTTTGATAAGGAAAATACAAACTGCCCTGTAACCCCCAGCCATACCAGCAATCACCTCCCCCCATAAAACCACCCCCAGCCCAATACTTTTCTAAAAAACCAACCTCTGTTACCCCCCCCCCCAAAAAACACCCCAGTAATCACTGTATAATCTCTGTAATCTCTCGACAACCCAATAATCCCTGTTCGATGTGCGCTTTTTTATACCGAATTTGTTTTGTAATACCATTGTAGCAAACAAGTTAACATTGATGCAAAAACTAATAGGATAGGCCTTCAAAATTCGTTTTTCGAGGAGCCATGAACGTAGCATCATGCGCTTGCAGAACAATCTAGTCGCCCTCTCCGAATAACATTCGATAAATGGACCACGACAGTAACCTTGGGACATTTTCGATTTCCACAATCAATATCATTAGCCAAGCATAGTTCCCGCCACCTCTTGAAAACGTTTCTGGCTGAAAGCTCGCTACAATCAGAAATTAGGCAAGACCACAAGTTGAATCGCCATAGAGACCGAAGCTGGTTGGGTGCTGAGCAGATACTCTGTCTACGGTATTATCAACCCAGATATATAAAACCACCGCACTCTGACTGCTTTTTAACCCTTCCTTTTTAGTGCACTGAGGCAGCGACTGCGTCGTCGAAAACGTATTTGACGTGTAAATATTTTATAGCAACAATTTTATTATAAGCCATTACTCAAAGGAGGGTGCCGCATTTTAATTTGCATTTACCCTCCATCCCTCATCATGAACACCCTCCCGTCATAAGGCTAATCAACTATATGCAGACGACTGTTCAACATTATATGTGGCATTACGATCGTCTCGTGATCACTTTACACACACACATTATGACATCTTTTACAAGATGACGTTATCGTGTGTTTGAATGGTCGCACCTTCCGGAAATAGACTTTTCCATTGAACAGCAGCAAGTGTAAATCTATCTCTATTTGTGAAAGTGCTTCCCATCCTCTACTATTTACATACTGATACATCCCTATTAATTGATACTCGTCCTGTGATTTTCCGTGATCTTGGACTTCACCTTGCATTTTGCTCTCCCTTTCAGTTGGAAATTACCACATTGGTGAAATTTATAACCAAAGCTAATCCGTACACTTGGGTATGATCAAACGTGTTATTCTATACTGAACAGATCGTGGTACACTCAATTTTTAAACTGTGTAAAAGTTATGTGGTAGGTCTATCTTGGAATTTTCATCGATAATTATGGTCCCTCAATCAAAAATACTTATGAAAGAAATCGAAAAAGTTCAAAAGGGCGTTAAACACCGCGAATGTCTTCTTTCTTTGTTGACTTATGAAATCTTACTATCGTGATCGCCTACATCGACCTCCCAATTGTACTTCTCTTAGATCCCCGTCGTATTCGAACAAACATAGCTCATATTTTTATATAAAATATATGGGAAACAACATGGTTAATGTCTCTTTCGAACAACTTTTTTCGTTATTCGCCGAGCAGAATGTACCCGAGTAAACAATTATAAGATTCAACCCCAAAGGTTGTGCCGTACAAAAGTTGTATTTCCATTTCTTTTCCAACGACGTTGTTTCACACTGGAATCAATTAACAGATGTGGAGATTGAAGTTCCAAGCATTACTTCTTTTAAACGAAGTATTGATACATATTTCCGCCGAAATGATGTATGGTAACTTTTTCGTTCCATCTATGCCTGCCCTTAAAGGGCCATTGTATTTGTCACCCATAAACGGATTAAAAAAGAATGTTGTGTATCTTATGTAAATTTGCCAAATACAAATTATTATTATTATTATTATTATTACTTTCATATACGCTGAAGGCGCATTTGCCAACCAAAAAGGAAGTTTTTATACCTATACTGGCCAACATGTGAGGTAAAAGCTGTTGAATTACGTGAGTCTTCTCGTATGATCAGTTGATGGTACGCTGAACGCAATTCCAGTTTAAAGAAAATTCCAGCTCGAGAGTTTGGCAAAAATCGATTCTGCTGTCGGTAAAGGATACTGGTCAACTTCGATGCATTTGTTTATCTTTTTATATTCAACGCAAAGACGAATGCCATCTCCTTTAGGCACTATCACTATAGGGGATAGATCAGGGAAGAATTGTTCTCCTTGATGACATCCTTTTTCAAAAGATGGCGTAGTTGTGATCGAGGCTAGGAAGGCTTGTCTTCTCTACAAAATCATCTCTCTCTCTTTCTTTCTTTATTGGTTCACGATGCAGTGAAAGCATTACAAGGGCATGAGTTATTAAAAAGCGACAAAAATAAAAGTGACAAATAAAAGAATACACAACAATAAGCACTACAATTAGCGACCAAAGCGAATAAAAGATTCACTGAATCGTCGTGTTTTAGCACGAGGAGCTCGTAAGGTCAATGGATTCCGCAGACTGGGAAGACGTTCACTGAAAACACATCGCAGTGAATGGCTTGGCTCAGATTCAATGAGACGAAAAAGTTTAGCACACATGTCTTCGACAAAAACCGATAATTCAGTAAAACATAATTTTGAAAAAAATCTAGCAGCGTAACGCTCAACATGCAAAAGCTTTTGAAACAAATTCTTGTGGAGGTTGCAATAAGCTAGGAAATGCATAAGTAAGCACAGAAATCTTATGAAATGCCACATAACAACGGTAAAATCAACTCAGGTGAGCAGTTTAACCCCTCCTTAAATTGCGCAAAATATACATCCTCTTGATACACATTTACGCCGTATACTTACTTCGGTTGAACGTGATCACCTCCATGAAAAAATTCGTTAGAGAAGATGACTCCAAGGAAGCGCAATAGACTAAACAGTAGAACTACAACGCCATCAAGCGAGAAAACATCATTTTAGTGACAGATGAGCTTTCGTAACATCAGTTCATAATGCAACTTTTTGCTAAATTCAGGTTGAAGACCAACATCACACGACCAATTTTCAATATGAGTCCACTCACTCTGTAAAAGATCATCATCCTTTAGAACGCACAAAATGCACTACAGTTAACATCATCCTGCGTATTTTAACATACAGTGAATTATGCAAACAGGTTTCAAAGAATCAATTACCATTGAGAAAAAAGCATTGGCCCTAACCACGCACACTGCTGCCCTGTGGCATCACCGCTAGTTATAGGTAGCCAAGAAGAACGTCGGTATCCCACGGAAACACGTTGCATTCTATTCGAACAAATAGTTAAGTATGAATAGGAACAACCATCTTTAGGCAAATCAAACTTTACCGCAGCAGAAAATCACCGATGAAAACAAAAGTCCCCCCTATCAAAAGGCTTTAGAATAGTCCAGCGGCCAAAACTCGCACCGCACCCGATTTTGTATCCCAAGAATTCCAGAATTCCTATGATTTCAGTAATAGTGGCCGCTGTTAATATACGTTATCCTTTGCCTACGCCAGGTACATAGGCGAACTGTCTTGGATCCAATTTATCCCTCACATTAGGTAAAATCCATTTTACCAAGTATCAATTTTTCCATCACTTTAGAAATTAAAGTACAGGCAATTTCGAAATGGGCGAAAATCAGAGTCTGACTTAGACTTATTAGACCTTAGGAATAGGAACAATGGTCGCGAATTTGAAAAAGGAAGGCACTGACAGCATATAAGAAACATTTATATAAAAATGAAAGAAATAGCACTAGCCAACTCAACCGAGTTGATCCTTGTACACCCAGTACGGAATACCATCTGCTCCGAGCCACTTTCTTTGTGGTAGCTGACGTAAATGATGCTCCACTTCCAGATCCGATACATACAAATCGGCTCCTTTAACGCATGATATCACGTTCAAAATCAATAGCCGAAGAATCCCTTGATATACAGATGAGAAATAGTATGTTGAGGGATTCAGACTGATAAATTCAAACCCTGAAAATCTTACTTCGATTGATTTCTTGAGACCAAAACGCAAACGTTTCATGCCTCTCAGAATTGCAAGATTCCTCAGCTCTCTTCAAATAACCTTTCTTTAGACATGAAGTTAGTCGCTCAACATCGCAACGCAATCTGAGGTACTTGCTTGCAATGTCGTTTCTTGTAGAAAGCTCGATCTCTTTGGTCCATCAGAATCTTGAGCTGTCCATTCATCCATGAGCGCTAGCACATCAACCACCCGGCTGTATCTCCGGCTGACTACCATCGAGTGACTTGACATCGAGTGAAAAGAAAATCCCTTTTTCACCATCACGGTTCATTCCCTCAACTATTACAAGCTTTGCATGCAGCAGTGTCTCTGTACTTTTATTTGACAGAGAAAGTTGACAGTGACAGCTGTGCACGAGAATAGAAAATTTGTTTGCATTTTACTTTGGGTCTAGTTATAGGCCGGATTGATAGGACTCCGACTCCAGCAAAAATGATAGGACTCCGACTCCGCATCCCTGGTCTTAAGCAATCGGACAACAATCCATACAAATTTAGAAAGTTTTCAAGATATATTCACCCAAGCATTGAAATTTCATAGGAAGAGTAACTTCGCGATGAGCATATGGCCCGAGATGATTATTAGAAAAAATCGAAGTAATTTCCTTTTTACTATCATTATAGAATCGTAAATTAAATGCGGCTATTATTACATATGGTAAATATGTCATACCTGTAAACATGTTTTTCTTTCATGATGGCCAATGGAGAGCGATATCAATGTGGAAGGACTAACACTTCCGAGTTGTGTTTTTTTAAATCAACAGAAATAAGCCATTGCAGCTGTTTTTACTTTAAAAATTCTTTTTTCCTCTCCTCTTAAGCTTTTGGCACTACCGCCTTGTCAAAAGTGTAAGTGGTTGGACAATATTAACATCAGCAAAATAACAATAATGTGAAGAGAAATTTCCTTCAAAATCAAAACAAAAACAATGATAACGTTTGTACTCTAGGGAACTGCCCTATCAGTGACCAACATGTTTGCAACCGACAAAATGCAGTGTGTGAAATCAAATGCCTCAATTGCAATCAAATCTATATTGGCAGTACGATACGAAAACTTCACATCCGAAACAAGGAACATTTAACACAACAAAGTTCGTCAGTACATAGACATTTAATACATTGTCAATTAGAACAAAATAATAACTGGAGAGCAAACGTAAAAGTGATCGGATATCAGAAAATTCCCATCAATATCCGATTTCTTGAAAGTATTATCATTCAACAAAAAAAGCCGACCATTAATTCCCACGAAGAGAGCCGTGCACTGGACAATTTAATTATTTGATACTATGTACCTTCCTAGACTTTTCTATCCATCTATCGACAGAGGAGTGTGAGGAGGATGACTTGAGAAATAGTTATCGCTATGTGTTCGAGTTACAGGAGCGCTTGGACTCTAGACCTTTTCACGTTTATTAACGAACAAGAGAGGTTGATTGAAGAACAAAAGAAGCTGATTACCGAACAGGAGATTGATTAACCCATTCTGTACCAGTGGGACTTGTCCTTCAGCTTGTTCAGCCATTCTACATATTTTAGGCTATTTTGGGCCATTCAATGCCGCACTGTCGAGCACTTGTAGGCAGAAACACAGCGTCTACGGCTGACAAGGAATTTTCGAGCTTAAATTCTGTGGACATCTTTCTAATAATCCTACTGGTTATCCATGTTTTGCTATAGAGGCGAATGTGCAGGTTTGAGATTGCTCTCATGAGATTGAGTTGCTCGTCGGCAAATCTAAGTAGCATGATCCAGACAGTGAACTCTGCATGAAAATTCTCTGATTCCTCTGTGCGAAAACCAGCTCCGAGTCAAATAACACAAAAAATCTATTTTTACGATTTATCACTATCATTGTCACATTTATGCAGATACAAACTATGCTATTTTGAACTACCATGTTGGTAGGACGAATTCCCGCTTCCCTTCTTAGCAGAAGATGCTGCGTAGCTCCAGAGTCAGTGATTGTATCTGAACTCCCAAAGCACCGGAGTGAAGTTTTTCAACTCCGATACAAATGCACGGACCTCCATAACAGAAGCAAGCACGCAGCAAAAAGATCATCAACCTTATTTTCAAGTCAATTCTGTCAATTAGTTTTACCTGTCTTTATTTACGCTACCCCTGGTTGGCCCTGTTCGTGGTGTAGTCATGAATGAGAGAGGATTCTGAACATCCTTTCATTGAACAATTCTTCAATTGCAGCGAGTGGAATTTTAGCTGCTCCGTTTAGGTCAGCACATGCGTTGGAAACACGCGGAGGCTGATATCAGACAAGACATCGCGTTCACAAGTAGATAGGAATGGAACTGGAAATATGCCGTCCTCAAGGCAGTATACTAGATTAGGTCGTCTCATGATCAGATGCGAGAAACATAGTTCTGATGGCTAGACCCTAGATGGATTCCGATTAGGAAAAGTGTCAAGCATGAGATGATTTGGTCCTTCTGTATGACTCCAGTTACGACCTTGAAAAAGGGACTCGATCTCGCACATCAATTATTCGACTCGATAGGATAAAATTGAAATTTAACCTAGTTTAACAAAAATAAAAATTATATAAAATTATATAAATATAAAAATAATATATATAATTAAAATTAAAAAAATAAAAAAAAATTAAAAATATTATATAAAATAATTATAAATTTATATATAAAAAAATAAAAAAAATAAAAAAAAATAATAAAAAAAAATAAATTAAAATAAAAAAAAAAAAAAAAAAAAAAAATTTATATAAAAAAAAAACATTAATAAATTTAATAAATAATATATATAAAATATAAATACTACTAAAAACAAATAAAAAAAAATAAATAAAAAAAATAAATTAAATATAAAAAATAATTAAAATACATTAAAAACAAATAATAATAAAATAAATTACAAAAAAATAAAAATAAATAAATAAATACTATTTTTTATGCTTAATAAATTAAAAATAAAAAATAATAAAAATAAAATTAAAATAAATAAAAAATTAAATAAAGTAAATTAATATGTTTTTCAAAATATTAATACATATTTTAATAAATAAAAAAATATAAAATATAAAAAATAATAAATAAATATAAAATATAACTATAAATAGTAAGTTAAATAAATAATAATTATTAAATATATAAATAATTTATAATCTATTAAAATAAATAATATTAAAATAAAAAAAAAATAATATATAAATAAAAAAAAATTAACTAATCATACATACAATGTTAAATTAACTAAATAATTAATATTAAAAAAATAATAAAACCAAATAAAATTTATTGTAAAAAAATATATCAAATAACTAGATATATTAAAAAAGTTTAATAAAATTATAAAAAAATTTTAAAAATAATATTATAAATAATTAAAAATATTACATATTTTATAAAAAAATATATAAAAAAATTGATATATAACTCTTAATATAAATAAAAACAATATAATAATAACCAAATAAAAAAATTTCTTTTTAAAAAAATAAATAAAATTTATAAATATAACATTATATTTAAAAATAAAATAAAACATTAATTTTCTTTAAAATAAATAAAAATAAAAAAAATAAAATAAATATAAATAATAATATAACTTAAAAAAAAAATAAAATATATAATTATAAAATATAATAATAACTTTTAATATAAAAAAATAAATAAAAATAAAAAATTTATATATAAATAATAAATAATATAATAAAATTATTGGGGAATTTAATAATAAAATTTGTAATAGTATTAAAATATAATACAGTTTAAAATAAAAAAATAAATAATAAAAATTAATATATAAAAGTTAAATTTATAAAAAAATTAATATAAATAAAAAAGTAATAAATTATAGTTTTAAATCAAATATATATAAAAAAAAAAAATAAATATATAAAAAAATTCACCCTCAGACCCAGCCCCCAACTTGCTCACCTCTCCCCCCCCCACCCGACCAACGCAAAAAATAAAAAAAAAAAATATAAAAATTTATATATATAAAATATAAAAATTTTAAATATATATAAGTTTATAATAAAAAAATAAAATAAAAATAAATATAAATTTTAAAATAATAAAACAAAAAAAACAAAAAATTAAATTAAAAAAAAAAAAATATTTTTATATTAAAAAAAATTCAAAAAATAAATTAATTTAAAAATAATAAAAATATAATAATAAATAAAAAAAAGTTTAAAATATATAAATTAAAAATTTATATAAAAATACATAATAATAAAATAAATAAAATAAATAAAATAAATAATAATATAAAAAAAAATAATAAAAAAAAAATATAAATATAAAAATAAATAAAATATAAATAATAAATAAAAATAATTAAAAAATACCTAAAAAATATTTAATTTAAATATAATAATAATAAAAATATAAAAAAAAAAAAAAAAATATAATAAAATAAATATAAAAAAAAATAATAATAATATATTATAAAAAAAAAATAATAATTTATATATTAAAATATAATTAAATAAAAATTAAAATAATAATAAAAATATAATAAAAATTATAAAATATAAATAAAATAAAAATAAAAAAATATAAAAATTATAAAATTAAAAAAAAAAATATAAATAATAATATATAAAATTAAAATAAATATAATATAAATATAAAATAAATAAAATATATAAAAAATATTAAATATAAAATAATATATAATAATAAATAAATAATATAAATTAAAAAAAAATTATTATAAAATAATAATTAAATTAAAAAAAAAAAAAAAATAAATATAATTTATATTTAATAAAAATAAATTAAAAAATAATTTAAAAAAAATAAAATTTAATATATAAAATTTTAATATTAAAAATAAAATAAAATATAAAAATATAAATAAAATAATATAAAAATAATAAAAATAAAAAAAAAAAAATATAAAAATAATAATATATAATAAAATAAAATTAAAAATAAAATAATATAAAATTAAAATAAATAAATATAATATATATAAAAAATACAAAATAATAGAAATATAATATTAAAAATATATAAAAATTAAATAAATAAAAAAAAAAAATAATATAATAAATTAATAATTTAATTATAACAAAAAAAAATAAATAAATAAATATATTAAAAATAATTTTAAATACATATATTATAAAAATTAAAAAAAAAATTATATATTATATATATAAAAAAATTTAAAAAAAAATAAAAATAAAAATAAATATTATAAAAAAAATATATAACAAATAATTAAAATATAATAATAAAATTATAATTATAAATAAAATATTTTAAAATATAAAAAATAATATAAATATAAAAAATATTAATTAAAAAATAAAATATATAATAATTTAAAAAAAAATAAAAAAAAAAAAATTAATATTTAATAAAAAAAATAAAAATAATAAAAAATAAATAAATATAATTATAATTTAATATAAAAAATATAAAAAATAAATTTAATATATAATAAAAACTAAAATAAAAAATTAAAAAATAAATAATAAATCTTTAATAAAATAAATAAAAAATATAAAAAATTAAATAATAAATAAAATAAAAAAATAATAAAAAATATAATTTTAAAAAATAAAAAAAAAATAAATAAATAATAAAATAATAAATAAAATAAAATTTATATAATATAAATATAAAAAAACTATAAAAATTAAAATATTTATAAAATATTAAAAAATAAAATTTAAATATTAAATATAATAAAATAATTTATATAAAAAATTTAAAAAATAATAAAAAATTATAATAAAATAAATAATAAAAAAATAATATATATAATATAAATATAAGAAAAAAAATTATAAACCCCCAATAAAATTATATATATAATATAAAAAAATATAAATAAAATATAAAAATTAATTTATAAATAAAATTATATATAATATAATAAAATAAATATAAAAAATATAAAATAAATATTTAATTATAAATAAAAATATTAAAAAAATAATAAAAATAATACACACACATAAAATATTTAAAAATTATGACCCCCCAACAAATAAAAAAATAAACATAATAGAAAAAAATTAAATATATAATAAATCTTTTTTTTTTTTTTAAAAAAAAAATAATCTATATGAAAAATATATATAAATAAAAATTCTAAGTCTAAAAAATATAAAATAATAATATTATAATAATAATATATAAAAAAAAAATATTAAATAAATTTAAAAATAAAAAAACATATAATTTAAAAAATAATAAAAACAAACAATAACATTTAAATAATATATTATTATATTAAAACTAAAGAAAAAAAATAATAAAATAATAAAAATAATAATTTAATTAAAATAAATAATAAAAAATATAAAAAAATAAATTATATACCCACAATAATTAATTATAAAAATAAAATACCAATATAAAAAATTTAATATTCTAAATAAACAATAAATTTATAAAAAAAGTTAAAATATAAATACATTTTTTAAAAAAATTTAATTAAAAAATTTATATAAAATAATATCAAAAAAAAAATATAATTAATACTCAATAAAATAATATTATAATAAAAATAAAATAAATTTAATAAATAAAATTAACAATACTAAATATAATAAATAAAAAAATACAATAATTTATAAAATACAAAAATAAAATAAAGTCTAAATAATTAATAAAATAAACAAAAAAAAAATATATAAAAATAATAATTAAAAAAATAATATATAATTAATAAAATAAAATAAACCCCTATATAAATAAATTAATATAATTAAATAAAAATAATATTACATAAAAATCATCAATGAAAATAAAATAAAAATCAAAAATAAAATTATTTAATACCACTAAAATACAAATAAAATAAAATAAAAATAAATAATAAATATAAAAAATTAAAAACATAATAAAAATAAATAAAAAAAATATTAATAATAAAAAAAAATAAATATAAATATACCCAATATATACATAAAAAACACATAGTTTAATAAAAAACCCAATAAACAATACAAAACTAATTAAACACCAAAAAAAAATTAAAAAAAATAAAAATTATACAAAAAGACAAAACAAGTTTTAAAAAAAATTTAAAAAACGATAATAACTAAAAAAAACATATAATAAAAAAAAATATTAAAAATATTAATAATTATATAATATAAAAAAATTAATATATAAATAAAATTTAATAAAAAAAATATAATTAAAATTTAAAACTATTAAATATAAATATAAAATAAAAATATATAAAAATAAAAAATAAAAAATAAAATAATAAAAAAAAATAATAAAAATTTATATAAAATAAAATTACTATAATTAAAAATAAAAACATAAATAAATATAAAAAAATAAAATAATAAATAAAACGAATAAATAAAATAAAAAATATATATTAATAAAATAAAAATAAAATATTAATAATAAAAAAAAATAAAAATAAAAAAAAAAATTTAAATAAATAAAAATAAAAAAAAAATATAATATATTATATATTATTTTAATAATATAAATATAATAATAATAAATATATAAAAAAAAAAATATAAATTAATAAAATATATAAAAATTACCAATTAATTATAATTTAAATAAATAAAAAATCAATAAAAATAAAAATAAAAAAAAAAAAATTAAATAAAATAAAATAAAATATTAGAAAAATAAAAATAATAAATTTAAAATATATAATTAAAAAAATATATAAAATAAAATATTAAAAAAACATAAGACTAAATATATAAACGAATAAAATATAAAAAAACCTATAAAATAATATTAATATAAAGTTTTATAAAATATAAAAAATTTAAAAAAAATAAAAATAAAAAAACAATTAAAATTTAAAAAATATTAATAATAAAAAAATAAAAAATATAAATTTAAAATAAAAAAAAATATAAATATAATACAAAAAAAATAAATTTAATATAAACTTTAAAATAAAATTAAATAAATAAAACTAAAATAAATATATTTAATATATAAAATATAATTTAAGATATAATAATATTTATATATAATTATATATATAAAAAAAAAAATATAAAAAATATTAAAAATATATAATAAATTAAAAAAAAATAATTAAAAATATAAAAAAATTAAAGTTATAAATAAACATAAAATATATATAAAATATAAAAAATAATTCATAAAATAATAAAATTTAATAATAAAAATATAAAATTATAATAAAAAAAAATATATAAATAAAATAAAAATAATATAATAAAATTTATATAAATATTATAAATTAAAAAGATATATAAAAATAATATAAAAAAATCTAAAATATAAAAAAATAATAATAAAAACTAAAAAAATATAATTAAAATATAAATAAAATAAAAAAAAAAAACAATTAATAAAAAATATAAAATAAAAAAAGTTTATAAAAATATAAAAAATTGATAATATAAAAAAAAAAATTAAATTCATATAAAAATATATATAAAATATAAATATAAAATTAAAAAATAATATAATATAATAATATAAATAAAAAAAAAAGATAAAAAAAAAATTAATATTAATAATAATATTATAAAATTAAACAATATAATAAAAATAAATATATATATAAATAATAAAATTTTAATTAATAAATAAAAATTAATAATAATTATAAAAATTAATAAAATAAAATATATATATATAAAAATAAAAAAAAAATAAATAGTTTATAAAAATATATAAAATAATATAATAAAATAAACATATATAATAAAATTAAAAATACCCCTAATCACGAAATAACTCAAAAAATCACAGAAGATTTGTATTGGGTGCACGCACTGTTTCTGAGAAATAACGATCACATCATGCTCTAGAGTGAATATTTGGTCAAGAAAATTTAATCCCTTGAAAAATGAAAATTCAATATTTGAATTTAAACTGAATTCTACAGCAGTGACATACGCTAGACTGCCCTAAAACTGAAATACTAGATGTAGGCCTATCACACTTCGATGACAATAACGGGCATGTGCTCACTTGTAGCTCAAGATTGTACTTCTTGGACGCGTATCCCTTTAAGGGTTGAAGAAACCACTTGCAAGATGCCTCAATCTGACGCAGTGTGCAAAAATGGGAAATTTCACGTCTTTTGGCATTGAAAAGTTTTGAAGAAGCAAACAGACCGATGCGTTTAAAACGTATCATAATCTAATTTAAGAAGTGCTTCAAACGTGTAGGATTCTTTGACGAAATTTGAAACAGTTACAACATAGCCTTTATCAGCGTTCAACATATACACGGATGTACGGATGCTGTCAGATTTTTACCTAATTGGGACTGTGACAGAATCTTAGAATATATAGATTTTTCAGATATACTTAAAAATCTCAAATTTGTGAAAAATTTTACGAAATACTGAACACGAGGAATTCCGGACTACACCTATATAAAGTAAACATATCCAGCTCCATAGGGAATCGGTAAATAATTAATTAAATAAATCATTGAATACTGAGGAGCTCATCATATCATTTAAAAGACCTCTGCATTCACTGTGACATAGCTTTCTCTTCTACATCTACATGCAAATGGCATGCAGCCTTTATCAGAGTTCAACATATACACGGATGTACGGATGCTGTCAGATTCTTACCTAATTGGGACTGTGGCAGAATCTTAGAATATATAGACTTTTCAGATATCCCAATCATAATCTTCGAAGACATTTCGAGCCAGTTTTCTAATTTACCAAATTAAGACACGACATGGCCAAAAAAATTCGAAGGATCCAGGAAACGGAAGACGCCAAAGTTAAACAATTACCCTAGTGGAGAATCCTGTAAATAATTAGGTAATTAAAAGTCATGAACGAATGAATATAAATTAATACTGACAACATAGAGTAACCTACTCTAGTATAGAGCAGGTACTGAAATACGTATAAAGGCAAGTCTACTCAACTGAAGACGATAAGGCAAATAAATTAATACTTATAAACGATTTAATTTTTTACAAATTACGTCAACTTATTGTTTTCACTGTACATATCACTAATCTGCAATCATCTCGTGCTTTCTTAGTGCATCTTCGATGATACTGACGGCCTGAATTCCCTTTCAATGATAAATTCGCTGAATAATTGAATGACGAAGTTATCAGTAGAAAATAATACTTAAAAATCTCGAATCTGTGAAAAATTTTACGAAATACTTAACACGAGGAATTCCAGACTAGACCTATATAAAGTAGACATCCAGCTCCATAGGGAGTCGGTAAATAATTAATTGAATAGATCATTGAATACTAAGAAGCTTGCCAAGCAATTAAAAACAGCTCTGTATTTCACTGTGACATAGCTTTTTCTTCTTTTCTTCTACATGCAAATGGCATGCAGCCAAGTGTTCATAAAGCTCGATTGGGAAATTAACGGAATATTTGCGCCTTGCCATTTAATGGAAAATAGAATTTTACATAATCGGATTGTCAGAGATTTGAAAAGGAAATGTTCCTTGTGTAGTAATGTTTTGCTAATTGTATAATATGATTAACAGAAATAATGCATTATTTATCGCATATAAAGATGGATGTTTAGGTGCATTATACCAAGTGAAGAGAATCAAGCTCTTTCCAAACATTCATGAAATGTTGATCATTAAACTATTTTGTTTCATATATTGTGCAAGAATGTTAATTATCAAAAAACAGTTTTGATTTGAAGACTGAAAAACTGCAAGGAAAAAAGCATTTGAAAAGACCATCAATTTCTGCAACACGTTTGAACTCCACAGCATCTACATGTTTCTTCAATGGATCTAGCAGCTAAAAGGCTTGATCGGCCACTTTGGCACTCTCAGTCCAGTCTCTGAATTAATTATTGAAATATATGCTTCATTCATGATTACTGGTATTCTTTGTCATGATCTCGTTATTGGCGTGGTGTTATCATGGCTTTGACATCAAATTAGACGTTTGACACGGTTCAGCATCCTGCTGATATTACAGTGCAACGTCACATCGTCCGCTTTACAGTGTCATTGAGATTTCAATACGGAATCGATCGGTAAAATTGATCGTGGCATATGGTCCGGCCTACATATCAGTATCATCAATTTTTGAGAATTAGCTTCACATTCGTCTGTTTTAATCATAAACTTGACTCCTCGGTGCGTTTGATAGGCATGTGCAATTGGATACGCTGAGTACACGTCGCCACCAGTTAGAAAATGCTAAAATAATATGTCACAGTGAAGTTGCTGTTCAACTTAAAATGAGCCACGCTTGTCAGTCGTATCATAATGAGACTCGATGAGAGCTAGTTTTATGACCACCGCTGCAACTGCGGATGATTGCGGAAATGATCAGAGCGAGATGGTCAAATTCCGTTTATCGAAATTGATTCCGAGAACATCTTCAGAACTCCAAGTGAAATGTGCGAAGAATGGTGTCACGGATGACTCGCACACTAAGACAAGGAGAATGAGGGACCTGCAGACAATTTAGGTCTACTGAGTTCTTTTCGGACTCAACTTACGAACTTTAAAAGTCCGTAAGAGTCTACGGACATACCATCTATGGAGAACTTTCAGTAGAACATCATGAAGCAATTCTTCGGTAGGTCTAATAGCAAGGTAAGCTCTCATCATGATTAGGGGAAATCATTTGAATGAAATTTATTTGAACCTGATCAATGTAATGACACGAAGAGTTGAAACATGTTTTCAGGCAAAGAAGAGGAAGAACTCTACCCCGCGAGTAATTTGAAAATAAATATTTAAGGAAGCATTTTCTTATCAAAGGAAAATCAGAGATTGTAAAACTGCTTTGAAAATTGTCAAATGACTAGAAATATGTGGGTATTGCAACTTTAATGCCCAAACATGTGGTACAGGGAGTTCTAAAGTACAAAGAGTTCTTTAGAACTCCCTGATGTCGTCTTGCATGACATGAGTTCAAAGTAGGCAACGCGGCAACGGAGCTTTAGTGCTCAACACAGTTGTTAATACATGAATCACCTATCAATCTTTTATCGTAGAGTTTTTCTAATGAAAACAAATTGAATAAGCTAGTTTGAATGAAGACCACTCGCTTTAACAGTTTGATTCTTTGTCATCTCTAATTAAAATATTTTTCTATGACTCAAATGCGGACAAGAAATATTCACGCTCGAAGATCTGTTAGAGAAGGAGCTGAATGAATTGAAGAACTACTCCGTGTGTTTGGACCAGTCTGAAGACGTCATGTATCAATGCCCTAGTTTCAGACAGGCTATGAAATAACTAACAAATGTATTAATTGCTGCAAGAGTCTCTGCCGTCATGCTTTCATATTTTTTTGGAAATTCATAGATTCGTTTTATCATGTTATACCCGAGTGACTCTTTTCTATGGGTTTTTAAGGGAATATATGGGATTGTAAGGGATCCCATATGATCCCATTCACGATGCAAATAGGATCATATGGGTTTCTTGGGGATTATATGGAATCCCTTACAATCCCATACAACTGAATCCCCTAGAATCCACCATTCTCATCAAAGGATTCCTTATGTAGAATATGAAAGGGATTAATCAAAATTGATGCTAATCAATCAAAATCAAACCGGTCTCACAGATCTTTATGGATGACTTGCAAGGTTTTGATTACATAGATCGATTTCGATCATTAACAGTGTGGGACAATCGCTCACATATACAGTGTATTATCGACTACACTGTGAAAATGGACACGTTGGACTCTAGACCTACACGTAGAAAAAGATTCAATGATGGCATACAGACTTTATCCTGTGGGACCAGAAAACTTCAGACAATTATCTATGGGCCTGCTGTTTTAGGACCTTCACATAGGCCATTATCATTCCTAGTGTAAAAATTTTGGTTTTTCACTGGTTGTCTGGAAAACCAAATGATTTGTTTTGGTTTCCTAGAAAACTAATCCCGCAATGATTTGCTGGAATAACTTTAAAATGTAATTATTTAATTTACTATCCTTTGGTACATGTATTGATTCGAATCCTGCTTATCTGGCAAGAATCCTATATGTTTCCTACCATAACCTGTGAAACCCACCATTTCCTACAGAAAAATCCCGGCCGATTTTGTAGGGACATCAGTAATAGCTCTATTCTTGATAGGATCTCAATAGGACACACCAGAGAAATATAATTGACCAGAACAGGATCCTAATAGCAAACTTCAGAGAAGTAATTTCTCACGTTTTAATATATCGTCAGTGATGCCGTGATGATTCATTCACAAGGCTTCAACCGACCTCGATTTCGCCAGACGACGGATATCTATGACGTTATTATTTAAGAACGTCGATATCGAAAAACGTTAGTATTTTGAATACAATCAATCGACATCGCCATTCATTTGTTGGTGAACTTCGAAGACGGTGAGTTAGTGTGCAGTGAAAGAGTGAATGATGTAGAAAAATTGTATTTCAAGTTTGTTTATAGGACCAAAATGTCTGTTGTCCTTATCTTTTCATTGTAATTCATTGAACCGGTTCTTGGGGGTAGCACGAAACAGCTATCTGTTGTCATTAACAAGGGCCTGGCGATTATCCGTCAGCATTTTAAGAATTATTGTGACTCGATCCGCAATAATAGCGGAATTAATTGCTTTTGGAGTGTCTGTTCAAGCATCGAATTCCTCAAAAAGATTTTTTCAGTAAGAAATTTATGTGCATTGGTTACGACAAAAGGTTTTCTTTCAAACATTAAATATAGTGGTTATTACTTTCACGAAAGATTCGTTCAAAGCTGCTATTAAGTGTATTACATAAGAGGCGTACATCACTTTTGGAGGATTTGTCTTCAGACAGTATAAGGGAATCCCTATGGGTGGCAATTGACATGACCCTCTTCTTTTTTCACTGCGAGTACAAATTTATGACTAATTTAATTCGCGGTGATAAAATTGGACTTGCAAGGCTCCTCTCGAATACTGCTAGGTATATTGATGATTTTTGTATAATTAACTACAAATTCTTCGATAAGTTAATACCCCAGATTTACCTCATTGACTTGGAAGCCAACCGATGTGGTAATAACAATAAAATTATTGACTACTTAGACGTTAAAATTAACGTGTGTGATTCTGGTGTAACCACTTCGGTATACCACAAACTTGACGATCTTGATTTTAACGTAACTCTTCTTTTTTTCCCCGGAAAATACCATGTCTCACAAGATAGACATTAAAGTTTTCTGCAGCCAGATACTCAGGTACGCTCGTATCTGCTCACAACTCAAAGACTTTGAGGAGAAAACGTCAAAGACGTTCACTTTGCTCGTTAATAGACGTTATAATAAAAGTGAACTTCGCTTGAACGCGGAGAAAGCTTTACACAAGCACCACCATCTTTTAAGTAAATTTGGTTTACTTTCTGCTCGTCAATTGATTAACTCTTGTTTTTCATAATCTGGGTTGATTTTTCGCATTTTTAATTTGAATTTCTTTGAATTTTAGGTTGATGTAATTTTCCTTCTTACCAGATATTCTGTAAATATTTATCTTCTTATTTTCTTTTTTAATAACAATTTAGTTAACTGTTGGCCAGAGGCTGCGCTTCTCAGCGCATGGCCCAGCTAGGATGACTCTGAACGCTACAAAAGGTATAGGCCGAAAGCGTGAATCTTATCCTGGTCCTTTTGCTGACGACCTCGTATGCCAATCTTAACCTTTCTCAACTTAACATGCTTATTGCTGCTCGGAGTGAACGTTAACTAGTACTCTTAAGGACTACAATTACAATTTCAATTCTTTTCTCTCTCTTACATTCTTTATTCAATTTGCTGAGAAAATTTGCTCAAGATTGTACTTCCATTCCTTAGAGTAAGTCTTAGTTTCTCTCTTACATTCTTTATTTTATCTGCCGTTTATTTCAGAATTATCATACCGCCTCTGTTCATCCGCATGTCTAGAATAGTTATTCCTAGCCTCTGATTTGTTGAGTCAGATTCACCCATCATTGTAGCGTTTACGTAACTTTCTTCGTCTGTAGGTTATTGCCAATGTCATTCAGAGGTCAATGATAGGGATAACTTTGCATTTTGGATTTGTGACATGTTTTTCGTCCGACTGCACACTTCCGGTTCCAAGCACTATCCAGGTAATTTTGGCCGTAACATTTAATAGATTCTCGCTTGATTTTTTCCAGTCATAGGACTTCAAGTGAATTTGCAGGTCAGTTGCCTTCGTATAGCAATACTATTTCTTTAACTGTAATTTAAACAATTTTACATCGAGTGTTGATACTCAACGATTGACGATTGAATCTTAGATAATCCCTGTCTAAGATTAATAAAAACGTTTCAGTAAAATTTCAGTAGTTGGATGTTTGAGATTGCTTTGTAATCATCGTTATGACAAATTTGGCTAACCGCACCGTGTACTTATCAAATGAATTTTTCGGATAATCAATAATCAGGCTTAGATTTGTTCTCTATTCCTATCAGTGAAACGCATTCGTACAAAGAGTCCCTTAAAAACATTATTTCTACCGACTCATCACAGTAACGCGCTTTGTATGTTTAGCGTATAAGTGAAAATGCTATTCCGCGCAGACGATTTGCCCATAGGCCCAAGGAGAAAACAATCTAGGATCTTGTAGGCCTACTTTGATTTTGAATAATTTTGGAAGGTTAAATATCAGCCTCATCAGCAGTTTAGTGACTTGCTACTGGTGAGAAACTGGTCTGATTTATCTGTTTCTCCGCATCCTTTATATCGTCGTTAAATACCGTCGACTCTCCGCATCTTTGATCTCAGTAGTAATTTCTTGCATTCGACTAATGGACTATTATCGTAAATATCATATTTAATTTTCTACATACATGTACATCGTAAACCGACCGTATAGAAATAATTGGGAACGTTTTTGGCCCCATAGAAACCCTCAAACATTCTCTTAAAACTCAAATTGATTTGATCATGTTATAAATAGATTGCCAATAATGTGTAATCATGATATCTTCACTACGGGCAATGTATTCATTTTCAAATATCAAGGTTTGCTGATATGTGAGATATCTCGGTTGAACTAGAATAACAGCTTTTGGCACATAAAAAAGGCTCCAGTCAAAGAGTTACATTCTCCATGGACGCCTAGATATTTGCATAATATCTATATGCATAAATATCTAGGCGTCTATGCATTCTCCTATGTCTATGACTTAAATTTGAATCTTGTAAGATGTCTGACAAATCACATCAAATTGTCTCTAAAATTGACACTTTTCTTGCAATATGGAAGCTTAGAAGAAGTGAAGGAAGGATTTAGGGTAAGACATTATTCAGAGTAGCATAATAATAAGTATTCAATTCTACAAATAAGCAAAGTAGGAAATTTTGCATTGGCTTTTAGAATTTTGGTGTACGAATTTTTATCGGTATAATCAAATACTTGTTTGAATTGGTAATAGTATACAATAAACTGCAAAGGTTTTCGCCAATTAAAGTTACTATCAATGCTGACACATAGACTCACACCGACCTATACTGTACTGGGTCTATCTATATAAATCAAGACATATCACATTAATAGATAGATAATTTCCAGGCTTGCAAGATTCATGTTGTAATTTCAAAATACATCACGATTACAGCCTATTCAATCATGAATAATCATTCTTGTTTCAAAAAAAAATTACATGCTATTGGATTTCAGCGACAGTAAAGTATTTCGACAGAATTTCGTTGTAAAAGATGGTTAATCTCCTTTGGTATGCTGTTTCTGAGTTTTGATTTCCTTCTAGTCCAGTAACCGTTCTAAATCGATGTGATTACCTGCTATCAATTATGCGTGACTCACGCATATGTCATTTTCAAATCAGGCAATCCGCATACTTCAGAAAGTCAGAATTTTAGTTGTTATGCTCAATGAAAAATATTCTATGGGAAAGATGACAACAGATTTCTGTTTCCTAACCATTTAAACTAATCTTATACTAATCTTATAATCCTTAATAGTAATCTTTGATAACTTTTTAGATGTATTTTTTAATTTACTATGCATAAAAAGCACAAGAATAAAATAGGTATGCGTAACGTCTTACGCTCATTTTTTCAATGGCTTTTGATTTCATTCTGAACTCCACAGAAGGAATAGAAGCATTAAATAGCTTTAACATGAAATGTCGATAGAATTAGCTAAATGAGTAACTATCAACTTGTATACAGTTTGATAATAATTTTGTTCAACTGTGTTATGAACGGAATTTATATATAAGACATATTATATATAATGTATAAGACAATGTATGCATGTATTTCGAGTGCAATAATCGCAAAGTGAATGCTATATCAAGCCATGTATTTCTTTGTTAAATATTTTTTAGAAATTTATATCAGTGCAAATCTATGTAGCACTGACACTGCTGCAGTGTTCATTACTTGTCAGAGCATACGTGCAATTATTGGTAAGGATTGGACGCTTAGAAATCGGAATATAAACACATTGAAATCAATACTTCAAATGAGGACGCTATTGTATGATATCTTTGAATAACATGCAAATATTTAATGATATTTGTGAACATACTTAACTTTTCCTTATCTAAGCTGTATGCAATTACAAGTAAGATTACTACGGTAACATTGTAAACATGTTGCATACCGGTATGTTATGTCGTATAACACACTTTCTTTTTTCTAAGCTTCACGTCGAAAAAGTTTCAGACCCGTTATGAAAATAGACTAGGCCAATACTGTACACCCACTGATGAGCTGTTTGAAAATAATATGAAATTAGCATGTTTGAAAATAATTTGATAGGTTACCTGTTGTTGCTCTACAATCTAAGCCTACATGTAATCACGCAAATCTATTTTTTACAGATGTTAATCGACTGCATCCTATAGTCGAAAGGCTTGAAGAAATTGTGTCTGCTGCAAAATCAATTGATTTCAAACCTGGAACAGTAAGCTTTATTCGATACTTAGTCTTACTTTGGCTTTTGCACTTGTAAGTTCAGTAAATGTTACTCTACACACATATTAAATTGTTACATGATGAAATTACTGCATTCAAAAATTGTGTTAGTTAAATCATGATTCGTGTATACAATTGTTAGGCCTATCGGGCGTATAGAAAAATGCCATTGGCCTACATGTAGGCAACTGTAAATTCATTGTCTTATTCTTTCCAGGATTTCAGGATGGAAACGGCTGATGAGGAGGAATCGGCAAGCAGATATCCCACGTCTTCTACTCCCAATCGCAATCCTCTTGCAAGCATTTCATCCAACACTGATGATCTTTTGGTTTCAAAAAGCAAAGAATGTCTCCTCAAGAGGATAATGTTGAAATTGGAACGGTGAGTTCGATGAACTGTTCAACAATGTAGGTTAGGTATACCGTAAAATGGATACCGTGCCTGAAACAAGTGTCTTAAGTTCTGAGTGCTCTTGAACACTTTTGTCGAATCAGTATAATGATCAAATATCAAAAATTAATTTTATGAGATCAATTGGATCTTTCTATAATGCCTCACAATGAATGTTCTCATTTAATCGATCCATTAGGCCTACATACGGATACCGGTAATTACAGTTTACTGAATAACATAAAAAACAATGATTATAAGCCGTACTCATACATTAATTATATCTAAAGTTATCTTAGATGATACCATGGTAGAATACTAGTTAAACCGTACGATGTGTATGCGTGGACAATGAATATTTTGACTACGAAAATTGAATCTACTGATCCCGAAGCGAAGCTGAGGGATTCTTATGCGCACCCACGCATAACCATTGTATAACAGTATATTATCTTATTCCTATCTAGTGAAGCCAGAGTCATAGAGCGGGCATACATACTTGCATTTTTTATTATACGGCATATATTTTCCTTTTATACCGTATTTATATTACATGTATAACGGTAATTTACGTAATACACATTGCTTTGATTATACTTACATGTACAGTCTGACATCCAAAAGTAAAATAACATAACTGATATTATTGGTAATTTACAGTTTTTGTACCTCACTTTCAGATAAAAATTCAATTTGTGCACCTGTATTCAATGCAACAAATGTACTCGTATATTTGAGTATCAGACATAAACAAAATCAAAATGCAACACAAAAAGAGAAGATTGTTTCAAATGACAACCATCAAAATGTCAGTTATGTTATTTTATCTTTGGACGGCAGCAGTACTGTGCATTAAATTAGAAGCTTTTTAAATCGCTTTCATGGGAAGCTTTTTGGTTGTCATACATTAATTTATTCTTGCTGGTGTTTATACAATTTCACATTGCATTGATAGACCGATATGCATTCTACATTGTAGCATTCATTCTTTTCATACTAGGCCTACTTGTAAAATTCATCATTTCATTTTTTTCCAAAATAGCCGGATGAAATTTTTGTACTACGTAATTTTGCGATTTTCAACTTCACTGTGGTGCATGAACATGTACATACATGTAGTATAATCTGAAAATCCAATAGGCCCTATATCTGGAGAGGATTTTAGGTGATATGCGAAATCAACAACAATAACAGCTGTCTCAACGAATCACTTGAATAAGACCGTTCACAGAAAATTACGATAATTATGTAGCTATGTCATGTAAATGTCATACCGTATACTATAGTGGATAGTCCATGTATTTCATTCAATCTCTCGTTTCATTATTTTCAGGTTTCGGTGCCGATCGGTATGGCAAAGTGAAAGCTGAAACAGAGTCAATTGTGCGCAAAAAGTTACATACTGAAGCGGAATTACTGAGAAAACAAAATTTGTCCTGAATACACATAATACATATCATGCGGAAATGTTGCACTTTTTCTTCAATTTAATTATCGTATAATTTTCGTGCTCGGGGAGTCTCAAATGTAACTACTTTTATCTAAGGAAATCGAAGGCTATTTTAATTTGCCTATGAAATTCCTACAACATAACTTTATGGGAATGCTATAAGGGATTTCTCCATGGGTTTGAAAGGGTTTTTTGCACTGAGAATGAAAGGGATTTCTATGGGATATCATATTGGAATCATAAGGGACTTTAAGGGGATCCCGTAGAAAACCCATAGAAAATCATATGGGATTCGTAGGGGAACCCCATAGAAATCCCCTTTCAGTCCCATTAAAAAGGGTCCAAAAATACCATAGAAAATTTTGTATGGGAATCCCATACAATAGAGTCACTCGGGTATTTCGTAAATACGCGTTTCATAAAATCAGATTGTCTTCTGGTAGGAGTATTTTAATCAGGATAGATGTTTTCTTTAGAATTCAGATATTCGAACTTCGAACGATCATATCGATCCTTTTATAATGGAATCATACTTTGAATTCAGATGAATTTTAGTGCTTTTTTGACCAAGGATCAATGATGTCTACGTTGGAAGTTTCAGTTTCTAGCTTGAGTTTTACTAGATGACGGTAGATTTAAGCTCATAAACATGCGGTTGTCTCTGCATATTCTCACACGCTGTGAAATAGCACGATATCTTGTCGTTAATTTTCAATGCAAATGAAAATAAGTCGACTTAGAACAAGTTGTGTTAGTGAGAACAAAAAAAGCATTGGTCGTTGAGCAGAAAAATGCAAGATTCAAGGGAATTTGTTCAGAGGGTCAAGGAATTTTCGGATTTCCTGAAATTTGAACACCTCATATACTAGTAATCCATGACAAAAAGAGTGAAAGGCAGCAGTAATTGTATAGTCATGCAGTATTTGTTAATTATTCAATATAGATACGGCCAAATAAGCTCCATGCCTGAATCCGTTCATATACGAGCAGGTTGGACATCGGACATGGACAGAGCAGGTGCATGTAAGTAGGCTTTCCATCTTCATCATTACATCTGTGGAATACCAGATTTTCCGTAAATTTCCATGTTGCGTGGTCCGTGCTTTACAGTGACCTTTTGACCTCTAGCGTCGAAAGAGGGAGTACTTTTGAATATTTGAAGTGATTAATATTTCAGACTAATTTGGCATGGAATGGGAGCGTGAAGGCCAATGGACTGCGACAGTTCGACCTCCGTACCAGATACCGGCCCAGATCATCACGCTACCACCACCATAGCGGTCATGCTCAGATATGCAGCAGGGTGAATACATCTCACCAACCATTCGATGTACTCTAATGCGACCAAATCCAAAGTGAACGGGATTCATCCGTCCACATCACTTGACGCCATTCCTCTGTGCTCCACGACAGATGCTGCTCACACCATTCCACACGCTTTCGCTTGTGTTCGAGACCTGCGGAGAAAAGAATTGGCAGTGAAACAATGTCATGGTGTGAAATTCTCGCATTTGCTACTTACAGGAATTCTTACAGCAGGTCGGTATGACCTCAGGCCCGCTTCTGCTAGACGGCGACATGCTGTTCGTATACTGCATGCAATTCCTGCTGCAGCTTTCCAGCTGATGGCCAGTCGAGGAACACTCTTTAAAGCGATTGCGCTTTGCTGAGATAACCAACTTCCTATCAGTAGCATTGTTTGTCAATCTCGGTCTCCCTGATCCTTTCCTTCTTTTAACATTTCCATCATTGTTCCATCGACTCCACCACCTGCTCACAGTGGAGTGTGACACACCCAACTTCCGTCCAACAAACCTAAAACTCTTTTCACATCGTAGCATTCCAATAGCCATTCCTTTCACAAACTCTGATTACGACATTTTTGCTTCAAAATTTAGTCAGAAAGAATTGCTTGATAGTGATAAAAGGTCGAATTTGAAATGCATCAACTATGCCAAAGAATGGACAGTGGACAGCTGCTTTATATTAGCATGACAAATTTGATGCATAGACATCCTGGTCAGTGCAGTATGAAATAAAAGTCGTCCACTTTCATTGAGATTTTCTATATCAAGTGGATCGTTTTTAATCTCATAGAGTATATATATATATATATATATATATATATATATATATATATATATATATATATATATATATATATATATATATATATAATAGATGTTGCCTCCAAAACGTAATATCTAACAATGGCTGACTATTTTGCTTGAAGACTGTTGAGCTACCCAACATTAATATATGAATCTCAAGCTGTAATTAGAGGGGCTTGTACTCCTATTTATTGATACCAAGACATCGTATTTTCAATGTACCTGATGTTTTATCTCTTATTTCTAGTAAGGCTTCAGCACTATGTACTCACTGGCTTTACCATGCGGAGAACGAAATAATACGTCTGTTTCCGATTGAAGTTTGTGTCCAATAATTCTGGTTAATTTTTTGTTTCTGAAATCCTGGGATTGAAGATCGAGATATCCGGACTTTGAATTCGTCTGAAAGATCTACTAAATTTGTGGAGTTAAAATATGACGACTTAGCACATAGTTTCCATGTACCGGTATTTGTGGTTTCCTTGATTTACCTAGTTATTGAATTGCAATGTAATTAATTGGCTCTGAGAGTTCTTAGCTCGTACTCAATACACGATTAAAGAAAAATACAAGATCAGTGTCACAGAGTTGAATTTCAATAGGATTTTATCCAATTTTCGAAATGCAGTTAGAGCTGCCGCTCCAATGAGCTTCAGGAAGTTAGCGATTTATAGGCCTTGGTTGGATTATCTGGATAACCATATACACGTAGATAAAAAGGAACCGAGATGCATTTCTTTAAGTATAGCACGTTTCAAATGAAACTCGTTCAAAAATTCAAAGCAAATAAAATCTTCTGCTTATTTTGGTGCAGTGTCATTCCATAATGAAGTGAAAAATCTAGATGTTAAGTGGGCTGTCCTCTCAGATTTCCACAAATCTTCAATGGTTGACTAAATTATGTACTGTGATTACTGAAGTAGTTTCCTAAGGTTCCACATATTCAAGACTGGTTTGACCTCCAAGGAAGACACTGTCATCAAATGTACACTTTTCAAACCTGGGTTGTATTATATTCTTGGTTTTCGATGGCATGCTTCAGTGTATCCTGACCTTGCCCATTCAACTCCGTTCGAATTGTCAACCAGCTCCATTTGGTAGCAGTTCTCAATGCTACGCTTTGTAAACAGATGACTGAGGTAGGCAGCTTTGCATTTCTTCCATTTCTTACAAATCCTGGAATCGATGCCGGAAGTCATTCATGAGTGCACTTGTAAGAGCGGAAATCTACAACTTTTACAATATCAGGGCCTACAAATTGACAACTTTCGGAAATCAACAACCGGTGTCGATTTCCGATAACTAGAGATCAAGTTTTCTGCGTCGTCATCAGCTTTTTTCCAAAGGTCTACATATCAATCACGAGATAGATGTTTATGCAAGGGAATTGTTTACTTTCATGCAAAAATATTGTAGAATAAAGCAGCAAAGTACAGTTGACTTTTGTACAGTAAATCGACAACCGTACAAATTTTTGTATTGTTTGACTACGGCATTTAGAATTAAGGTCGGTAAAACAAAATCCCGAATTATTTGATATTTCGCAATAATGTGAAACTCACGCGTTTATCGTTATTAATTGTGCATAGTCTAATAGAGCACATAACTACCCGTGGTTTCTGAAATCCCATCAATGAAATGAGTGTTACAAACCGTTGTGGTGATGATATGATATTGGATTGATATTTTTCTTCTTTGTGGTTGCTTAGCAAATGTTCGTGTGAGAGACATACTTCAGCGTTATCATAAGTAGTAAAATGCTTTTAGTATGCACCAGGTAGAAAGTTGATTACAGATATTGTCATTATTGGTATTCTACTATCATCAGTACTTTGGCATGTCATGAACATGATGTAAACAGGTTTACACATGCAGACGTTAAGAGATAGGCCAATACATCCGCTGAAATAGCTACCACATGATTATATTCGGAGCACGAAATTACGGTAAATTGAATTAAACTCAACATGTTTGTTGTCAGCAAGATACTATTACCATTTGTGAGAAACTATAGACTTTACGAAATTCTCTGAACATCTTGACTTCTGATCAAACTCATGAGGCAATCCAAAGTAGAGCATTCCGTTTTTATCAGATTTTTGTTTATTGTATTGAGCATGCTAGTTCCTTCCCTGTGGTAAGGGAGTGAGAGGCTACATTTACCGTCAATGCTTGGACTCCATTGTTTTTAAAAAGAGCATGAAATGATGCTTTTGTACGATTGTATTCGATATTTTGAAAGCAAAGTTTGTTTCCTTGTTAAAACCGTGCGAGTATGGAAACTACTATCTGTGAATATTCTCAAACTCCACCGGTTGGCTGATATCGCAGAACATCAAACTCTACATTTTGCAACAATCTGCACTTTTCAACGCAATTGCTGTTTTCGTGTATTGAATTAAGGTTCTAGAATATCAGTTATTCATGATTATTATGATTCCCGCGAAATTTTTTGTCTGAATAAAGAAATTCAGGCTTTCATGTCAATCCGTATAAAATGTGCGAAATAATGGTGTGAGGTTATTCGCAAGCTGTAACATGATTGGTTTATATCACAACATCACATTTGTAGATATTATTTCTCAACAAATGTAGGTAGACCTACTGTATGTAATTCAAGTTTTGTGGATAAATTTCGTAGGTATGATCACTGTGAATAGAGCGGATGTATTTTATAAGTTGAGTGCCGGCATGTTTCTTTCTTGTCATCTATGGTTATAGGAATCTAGTTTTCAAAATTTTCAGTCAAGTGCATTAAGACCACAACTGCGTTGAAGAATGTATAACCATAATTTCGATAATTTGTGATATTAACCAATCATATTACTGTGTATGTGTTAAGTATATTGGCCTATATTACTGACTTTTGCCGCTGCTTGTGCATTATTTTTCCGCTTGGGAATAAACCTGGCACAATATTTACACAAGATGATCAAGTTAAAATTGATTAGACCCATACTGCACGTCGGATAGAGCGCCACCTGGTGCATGCGTCAACTGTATTTTTTCATGCAAATTTCAATCATGATTAGGCAAAGCGAACTGTTCCAAGCACAGTGCTAGGGCTTCCAAATAACAGACTCGACATCTTTTGGAAGATAATGGATTTCCTACACGTGCGGTAATTTTTGATGGATAGTGATCCAGCTGAGGATTTGCTGGCACCGCTGTTAAACGAGGACGACCTCCATGTACACTGTCTTGTACACCACCTTGAGATATCCAATAACCGACAGTTTTCGATGGTGTAGCCGAGGTATGTCACATTTCCACCTGGATGCCGGTAAACTATGCAAGAATTTCTATGAATTATATGAATCAGATGCAATCCGTAATACCATGTGCAGGATTTCCTGTTAAAGTTGTAGTGATGCATAGAGGCATCCAACAAGTCGACAACTCCCATATTGGTATTGTAACGAAGGACGAGACTTGGGTTTAAAACTCCAACACGACTTTATGGTCGGTTTCTTGTTCAGAGCCATGGCAAACAGAAATGCTGCATTTTGTAAAGTCTGTTTCCGTAATGCATCTTTATCCATGCTCGAACCTTCACCCTCATCGTACGCCTGTCAAACACGATATTATTCGACCACAGTTTCAAAGTAGAAAATATTTCATCTGTTAAAAAGAGATTGATAAAAAAGGACTGTCGTCTGCGTTTTCTGCACATTGTATCGACGGATTCAAGCCGGTCAATCCTGTAAACTCAGGCAAAGGTTCCGGTCTGTGATCGTTTTCACCAAGTCGCAAAATGCCAGCCGTGTCAGGGAGTTAGATATGATGTTATTTTCTCATCTTCACTGTCAGACGTCGATATTTCATCACTACCGCTTTCACCATCATCAGTACCGACAGCCGCATCATCAAAACCTAAGTTTCGAATCGCAGCCATGAATACATTTCTGCGTGGTCTTTGCGAAGCCATTTCAATCAAAATAGTGAGTGATTTAGTAAAATGCAACAAGTTTGTTAGTTTCATCAACTCAGTGAACTTTAATCAAATATATAAACCTGAATCTTCGCATTGAGAGACACAATTTCGTTACAGAAATTGCATAATATTATCAACATGACGGGCACCGCCAATCACATTGTCTGTTGAATGTTAGGGAGCGCGATCACATTGATCTGCTATGCATTAGCATCCGTGTCAACTGATGCGAAAGGGTTAAGCGTATTTCGTCGGTGTACTGCATCTGGAGATCATTACTCCACTCCCTGTGTTTTAGGGAGATAGTATGCTAGCTCTGACAATAGTGGTTTGTTCTTATCCGCCGAGTTTGATTTTATTGTATGAGCTGAGTTATCCACCCATCAGCGCAACAATAAAAGGTCACCCAATCGGCACGTTTGGACCAACGTATATTCCTAGTTAAAAACTGGAACATTCTTGAACATTGTGTGACGACTAGTTTCCTGGGATGCTTGTGATCAAATAAATTAGGTATTTAAGCATCTGATAGGTTGGGAATTGCAATTGAGATGATAAAGACTAGTAGGAGACTGTTATACAAGAGACAGCACTTGTTCAATAAGTTGTCAATATCCGACAAGGTCACAACCTATGGATATAACTACTTGTCATCGATCTGAGAGGGATTGAGCTTTCTGCAGATATCATCCCCGTATCACATCAAAATTTACTTTTATTCGACATTTTGAGTCTCAGCATTTCATGAATTCACGCGTCTTCTGGTAGGTAAAAATACTGTCAGTTTTGTTGTAGAGACCACTTCAGAGAAAAATGCTTGGAGAAACTCACAGTAACAGAAGGAATACATACGTGCGGATATTTTAAGAAAAATATTGTATTTTAATTAACGCTGTGTGACATTTGACCATGTCTGAAGGACATTTTTCGAAAAATTCGCTAAAAGACTTCAGATTCCCCTAAATTTCTGGGCAGCAACACTTCTTTCAAAAATTATCGCCATATTTCAATCATTTTTCAATTGTTGGCCCATGGATGGCACTTACAATCGCAAACATTGACTTGATTCAACCTTTACAGAAATGATTACTTTCCTCGTCCAATCACAGACCGAGTTCACGCGCGCGTGTGCTCATGATTTCCAAGAATTCGTGAATGGCTGACTGCTCGGCGGTGCCATTTAGTGCATGCAGTCGACATAGGAGATCTCCGTTCTATGCGAGGATCGCACGAAAGTATATTCGAACTCGGTGATTAGTGTCAATTCAATATCCAACTGTTTGTTAGTGAAATTTAAATAAACGAATACACAACATCAATATTCCTCTAGGTCCTCCATGAAAATGTAAACAAAAGGCTCGCACACTCACCGATTAAATGTCCCTAAACATTTCATTAATAACACATGCTGTCATCAGAAGACAGCAAATTATGTAAAGCGCAAGTCTCATCATGAATTCAGCAGCGTAATCGAATTTCAAAAATTGAATTTAATATTCCAAATGATGCAAGACAAATTCTTGAAAAACATTTCAGATGTTGAAGTTGTACATAACTCGATGAAATCTCATTCGAAATAGACTTTGACTGTCTGATGTGTGTCTCAAGTATTTTCAAATGATGTCTAGATAATCTCTGAGCCGAATGGTTTGCTGGGGTAGAGTGCTTTGAAAAATGCAGCTATCTGTCGTCTTGAGTGTGTTGATTTCCGACTCTCACACGTTTCAGATGTTGAAGTTGTACATAACTCGATGAAATCTCATTCGAAATAGACTTTGACTGTCTGATGTGTGTCTCAAGTAATTTCAAATGATGTCTAGATAATCTCTGAGCCGAATGCTTTGCTGGGGTAGAGTGCTTTGAAAAATGCAGCTATCTGTCGTCTTGAGTGTGTTGATTTCCGATTCTCACACGTTTCAGATGTTGAAGTTGTGCATAACTCGATGAAATCCCATTCGAAATAGACTTTGACTGTCTGATGTGTGTCTCAAGTAATTTCAAATGATGTTTAGATAATCTCTGAGCTGAATGCTTTGCTGGGATAGAGTGCTTTGAAAAATGCAGCTATCTGTCGTCTTGAGTGTGTTGATTTCCGACTCTCACACGTTTCAGATGTTGAAGTTGTACATAACTCGATAAAATCCCATTCGAAATAGACTTTGACTGTCTGATGTGTGTCTCAAGTAATTTCAAATGATGTTTGGACAATCTCTGAGCTGAATGCTTTGCTGGGATAGAGTGCTTTCATAAATTCAGCTATCTGTCGTCTCGAGTGTGTTGATTTCCGACTCTCACACGTTTCAGATGTTGAAGTTGTACATAACTCGATGAAATCTCATTCGAAATAGACTTTGACTGTCTGATGTGTGTCTCAAGTATTTTCAAATGATGTTTGGACAATCTCTGAGCTGAATGCTTTGCTGGGGTAGAGTGCTTTGAAAAATGCAGCTATCTGTCGTCTTGAGTGTGTTGATTTCCGACTCTCACACGTTTCAGATGTTGAAGTTGTACATAACTCGATGAAATCCCATTCGAAATAGACTTTGACTGTCTGATGTGTGTCTCAAGTATTTTCAAATGATGTCTAGAAGATCTCTGAGCTGAATGGTTTGCTGGGGTAGAGTGCTTTGAAAAATTCAGCTATCTGTCGTCTTGAGTGTGTTGATTTCCGATTCTCACACGTTTCAGATGTTGAAGTTGTACATAACTCGATGAAATCTCATTCGAAATAGACTTTGACTGTCTTATGTGTGTCTCAAGTATTTTCAAATGATGTTTGCATAATCTCTGAGCTGAATGCTTTGCTGGGATAGACTGCTTTGACAAATGCAGCTATCTGTCGTCTTGAGTGTGTTGATTTCCGACTCTCACACGTTTCAGATGTTGAAGTTGTACATAACTCGATGAAATCCCATTCGAAATAGACTTTGACTGTCTGATGTGTGTCTCAAGTAATTTCAAATGATGTTTGGACAATCTCTGAGCTGAATGCTTTGCTGGGGTAGAGTGCTTTGAAAAATGCAGCTATCTGTCGTCTTGGGTGTGTTGATTTCCGACTCTCACACGTTTCAGATGTTGAAGTTGTACATAACTCGATGAAATCTCATTCGAAATAGACTTTGACTGTCTGATGTGTGTCTCAAGTAATTTCAAATGATGTTTGGACAATCTCTGAGCTGAATGCTTTGCTGGGGTAGAGTGCTTTGAAAAATGCAGCTATCTGTCGTCTTGAGTGTGTTGATTTCCGACTCTCACACGTTTCAGATGTTGAAGTTGTACATAACTCGATGAAATCTCATTCGAAATAGACTTTGACTGTCTGATGTGTGTCTCAAGTATTTTCAAATGATGTTTGGATAATCTCTGAGCTGAATGGTTTGCTGGGGTAGAGTGCTTTGAAAAATGCAGCTATCTGTCGTCTTGAGTGTGTTGATTTCCGATTCTCACACGTTTCAGATGTTGAAGTTGTACATAACTCGATGAAATCTCATTCGAAATAGACTTTGACTGTCTGATGTGTGTCTCAAGTATTTTCAAATGATGTCTAGATAATCTCTGAGCCGAATGCTTTGCTGGGGTAGAGTGCTTTGAAAAATGCAGCTATCTGTCGTCTTGAGTGTGTTGATTTCCGATTCTCACACGTTTCAGATGTTGAAGTTGTACATAACTCGATGAAATCTCATTCGAAATAGACTTTGACTGTCTGATGTGTGTCTCAAGTATTTTCAAATGATGTTTGGATAATCTCTGAGCTGAATGCTTTGCTGGGGTAGAGTGCTTTGAAAAATGCAGCTATCTGTCGTCTTGAGTGTGTTGATTTCCGACTCTCACACGTTTCAGATGTTGAAGTTGTACATAACTCGATGAAATCTCATTCGAAATAGACTTTGACTGTCTGATGTGTGTCTCAAGTATTTTCAAATGATGTTTAGATAATCTCTGAGCTGAATGCTTTGCTGGGGTAGAGTGCTTTGAAAAATGCAGCTATCTGTCGTCTTGAGTGTGTTGATTTCCGACTCTCACACGTTTCAGATGTTGAAGTTGTACATAACTCGATGAAATCCCATTCGAAATAGACTTTGACTGTCTGATGTGTGTCTCAAGTATTTTCAAATGATGCCTAGAAGATCTCTGAGCTGAATGGTTTGCTGGGGTAGAGTGCTTTGAAAAATGCAGCTATCTGTCGTCTTGAGTGTGTTGATTTCCGACTCTCACACGTTTCAGATGTTGAAGTTGTACATAACTCGATGAAATCCCATTCGAAATAGACTTTGACTGTCTGATGTGTGTCTCAAGTATTTTCAAATGATGTCTAGAAGATCTCTGAGCTGAATGGTTTGCTGGGGTAGAGTGCTTTGAAAAATTCAGCTATCTGTCGTCTTGAGTGTGTTGATTTCCGATTCTCACACGTTTCAGATGTTGAAGTTGTACATAACTCGATGAAATCTCATTCGAAATAGACTTTGACTGTCTGATGTGTGTCTCAAGTATTTTCAAATGATGTTTGGATAATCTCTGAGCTGAATGCTTTGCTGGGGTAGAGTGCTTTGAAAAATGCAGCTATCTGTCGTCTTGAGTGTGTTGATTTCCGACTCTCACACGTTTCAGATGTTGAAGTTGTACATAACTCGATGAAATCTCATTCGAAATAGACTTTGACTGTCTGATGTGTGTCTCAAGTATTTTCAAATGATGTTTGGATAATCTCTGAGCTGAATGGTTTGCTGGGGTAGAGTGCTTTGAAAAATGCAGCTATCTGTCGTCTTGAGTGTGTTGATTTCCGATTCTCACACGTTTCAGATGTTGAAGTTGTACATAACTCGATGAAATCTCATTCGAAATAGACTTTGACTGTCTGATGTGTGTCTCAAGTAATTTCAAATGATGTCTAGATAATCTCTGAGCCGAATGCTTTGCTGGGGTAGAGTGCTTTGAAAAATGCAGCTATCTGTCGTCTCGAGTGTGTTGATTTCCGATTCTCACACGTTTCAGATGTTGAAGTTGTACATAACTCGATGAAATCTCATTCGAAATAGACTTTGACTGTCTGATGTGTGTCTCAAGTATTTTCAAATGATGTTTGGATAATCTCTGAGCTGAATGCTTTGCTGGGGTAGAGTGCTTAGAAAAATGCAGCTATCTGTCGTCTTGAGTGTGTTGATTTCCGACTCTCACACGTTTCAGATGTTGAAGTTGTACATAACTCGATGAAATCTCATTCGAAATAGACTTTGACTGTCTGATGTGTGTCTCAAGTATTTTCAAATGATGTCTAGAAGATCTCTGAGCTGAATGCTTTGCTGGGGTAGAGTGCTTTGAAAAATTCAGCTATCTGTCGTCTTGGGTGTGTTGATTTCCGACTCTCACACGTTTCAGATGTTGAAGTTGTACATAACTCGATGAAATCTCATTCGAAATAGACTTTGACTGTCTGATGTGTGTCTCAAGTAATTTCAAATGATGTCTAGATAATCTCTGAGCCGAATGCTTTGCTGGGGTAGAGTGCTTTGAAAAATGCAGCTATCTGTCGTCTTGGGTGTGTTGATTTCCGACTCTCACACGTTTCAGATGTTGAAGTTGTACATAACTCGATGAAATCTCATTCGAAATAGACTTTGACTGTCTGATGTGTGTCTCAAGTAATTTCAAATGATGTCTAGATAATCTCTGAGCTGAATGGTTTGCTGGGATAGAGTGCTTTGAAAAATGCAGCTATCTGTCGTCTTGAGTGTGTTGATTTCCGACTCTCACACGTTTCAGATGTTGAAGTTGTACATAACTCGATGAAATCTCATTCGAAATAGACTTTGACTGTCTGATGTGTGTCTCAAGTATTTTCAAATGATGTTTGGACAATCTCTGAGCCGAATGCTTTGCTGGGATAGAGTGCTTTCAAAAATTCAGCTATCTGTCGTCTCGAGTGTGTTGATTTCCGATTCTCACACGTTTCAGATGTTGAAGTTGTACATAACTCGATGAAATCTCATTCGAAATAGACTTTGACTGTCTGATGTGTGTCTCAAGTATTTTCAAATGATGCCTAGAAGATCTCTGAGCTGAATGGTTTGCTGGGGTAGAGTGCTTTGAAAAATGCAGCTATCTGTCGTCTTGAGTGTGTTGATTTCCGACTCTCACACGTTTCAGATGTTGAAGTTGTACATAACTCGATGAAATCCCATTCGAAATAGACTTTGACTGTCTGATGTGTGTCTCAAGTATTTTCAAATGATGTCTAGAAGATCTCTGAGCTGAATGGTTTGCTGGGGTAGAGTGCTTTGAAAAATTCAGCTATCTGTCGTCTTGAGTGTGTTGATTTCCGATTCTCACACGTTTCAGATGTTGAAGTTGTACATAACTCGATGAAATCTCATTCGAAATAGACTTTGACTGTCTGATGTGTGTCTCAAGTAATTTCAAATGATGTTTGGACAATCTCTGAGCCGAATGCTTTGCTGGGGTAGAGTGCTTTGAAAAATGCAGCTATCTGTCGTCTTGGGTGTGTTGATTTCCGACTCTCACACGTTTCAGATGTTGAAGTTGTACATAACTCGATGAAATCTCATTCGAAATAGACTTTGACTGTCTGATGTGTGTCTCAAGTATTTTCAAATGATGTTTGGATAATCTCTGAGCTGAATGCTTTGCTGGGGTAGAGTGCTTTGAAAAATGCAGCTATCTGTCGTCTTGAGTGTGTTATTTCCGATTCTCACACGTTTCAGATGTTGAAGTTGTACATAACTCGATGAAATCTCATTCGAAATAGACTTTGACTGTCTGATGTGTGTCTCAAGTAATTTCAAATGATGTCTAGATAATCTCTGAGCCGAATGCTTTGCTGGGGTAGAGTGCTTTGAAAAATGCAGCTATCTGTCGTCTCGAGTGTGTTGATTTCCGATTCTCACACGTTTCAGATGTTGAAGTTGTACATAACTCGATGAAATCTCATTCGAAATAGACTTTGACTGTCTGATGTGTGTCTCAAGTATTTTCAAATGATGTTTGGATAATCTCTGAGCTGAATGCTTTGCTGGGGTAGAGTGCTTAGAAAAATGCAGCTATCTGTCGTCTTGAGTGTGTTGATTTCCGACTCTCACACGTTTCAGATGTTGAAGTTGTACATAACTCGATGAAATCTCATTCGAAATAGACTTTGACTGTCTGATGTGTGTCTCAAGTATTTTCAAATGATGTCTAGAAGATCTCTGAGCTGAATGCTTTGCTGGGGTAGAGTGCTTTGAAAAATTCAGCTATCTGTCGTCTTGGGTGTGTTGATTTCCGACTCTCACACGTTTCAGATGTTGAAGTTGTACATAACTCGATGAAATCTCATTCGAAATAGACTTTGACTGTCTGATGTGTGTCTCAAGTAATTTCAAATGATGTCTAGATAATCTCTGAGCCGAATGCTTTGCTGGGGTAGAGTGCTTTGAAAAATGCAGCTATCTGTCGTCTTGGGTGTGTTGATTTCCGACTCTCACACGTTTCAGATGTTGAAGTTGTACATAACTCGATGAAATCTCATTCGAAATAGACTTTGACTGTCTGATGTGTGTCTCAAGTAATTTCAAATGATGTCTAGATAATCTCTGAGCTGAATGGTTTGCTGGGATAGAGTGCTTTGAAAAATGCAGCTATCTGTCGTCTTGAGTGTGTTGATTTCCGACTCTCACACGTTTCAGATGTTGAAGTTGTACATAACTCGATGAAATCTCATTCGAAATAGACTTTGACTGTCTGATGTGTGTCTCAAGTATTTTCAAATGATGTCTAGAAGATCTCTGAGCTGAATGCTTTGCTGCGGTAGAGTGCTTTGAAAAATTCAGCTATCTGTCGTCTTGAGTGTGTTGATTTCCGATTCTCACACGTTTCAGATGTTGAAGTTGTACATAACTCGATGAAATCTCATTCGAAATAGACTTTGACTGTCTGATGTGTGTCTCAAGTATTTTCAAATGATGTTTGGATAATCTCTGAGCTGAATGCTTTGCTGGGGTAGAGTGCTTTGAAAAATGCAGCTATCTGTCGTCTTGAGTGTGTTGATTTCCGACTCTCACACGTTTCAGATGTTGAAGTTGTACATAACTCGATGAAATCCCATTCGAAATAGACTTTGACTGTCTGATGTGTGTCTCAAGTATTTTCAAATGATGCCTAGAAGATCTCTGAGCTGAATGGTTTGCTGGGGTAGAGTGCTTTGAAAAATGCAGCTATCTGTCGTCTTGAGTGTGTTGATTTCCGACTCTCACACGTTTCAGATGTTGAAGTTGTACATAACTCGATGAAATCCCATTCGAAATAGACTTTGACTGTCTGATGTGTGTCTCAAGTATTTTCAAATGATGTCTAGAAGATCTCTGAGCTGAATGGTTTGCTGGGGTAGAGTGCTTTGAAAAATTCAGCTATCTGTCGTCTTGAGTGTGTTGATTTCCGATTCTCACACGTTTCAGATGTTGAAGTTGTACATAACTCGATGAAATCTCATTCGAAATAGACTTTGACTGTCTGATGTGTGTCTCAAGTAATTTCAAATGATGTTTGGACAATCTCTGAGCCGAATGCTTTGCTGGGGTAGAGTGCTTTGAAAAATGCAGCTATCTGTCGTCTTGGGTGTGTTGATTTCCGACTCTCACACGTTTCAGATGTTGAAGTTGTACATAACTCGATGAAATCTCATTCGAAATAGACTTTGACTGTCTGATGTGTGTCTCAAGTATTTTCAAATGATGTTTGGATAATCTCTGAGCTGAATGCTTTGCTGGGGTAGAGTGCTTTGAAAAATGCAGCTATCTGTCGTCTTGAGTGTGTTATTTCCGATTCTCACACGTTTCAGATGTTGAAGTTGTACATAACTCGATGAAATCTCATTCGAAATAGACTTTGACTGTCTGATGTGTGTCTCAAGTAATTTCAAATGATGTCTAGATAATCTCTGAGCCGAATGCTTTGCTGGGTAGAGTGCTTTGAAAAATGCAGCTATCTGTCGTCTTGAGTGTGTTGATTTCCGATTCTCACACGTTTCAGATGTTGAAGTTGTACATAACTCGATGAAATCTCATTCGAAATAGACTTTGACTGTCTGATGTGTGTCTCAAGTATTTTCAAATGATGTTTGGATAATCTCTGAGCTGAATGCTTTGCTGGGGTAGAGTGCTTAGAAAAATGCAGCTATCTGTCGTCTTGAGTGTGTTGATTTCCGACTCTCACACGTTTCAGATGTTGAAGTTGTACATAACTCGATGAAATCTCATTCGAAATAGACTTTGACTGTCTGATGTGTGTCTCAAGTATTTTCAAATGATGTCTAGAAGATCTCTGAGCTGAATGCTTTGCTGGGGTAGAGTGCTTTGAAAAATTCAGCTATCTGTCGTCTTGAGTGTGTTGATTTCCGACTCTCACACGTTTCAGATGTTGAAGTTGTACATAACTCGATGAAATCTCATTCGAAATAGACTTTGACTGTCTGATGTGTGTCTCAAGTAATTTCAAATGATGTCTAGATAATCTCTGAGCCGAATGCTTTGCTGGGGTAGAGTGCTTTGAAAAATGCAGCTATCTGTCGTCTTGGGTGTGTTGATTTCCGACTCTCACACGTTTCAGATGTTGAAGTTGTACATAACTCGATGAAATCTCATTCGAAATAGACTTTGACTGTCTGATGTGTGTCTCAAGTAATTTCAAATGATGTCTAGATAATCTCTGAGCTGAATGGTTTGCTGGGATAGAGTGCTTTGAAAAATGCAGCTATCTGTCGTCTTGAGTGTGTTGATTTCCGACTCTCACACGTTTCAGATGTTGAAGTTGTACATAACTCGATGAAATCTCATTCGAAATAGACTTTGACTGTCTGATGTGTGTCTCAAGTATTTTCAAATGATGTTTGGACAATCTCTGAGCTGAATGCTTTGCTGGGATAGAGTGCTTTCATAAATTCAGCTATCTGTCGTCTCGAGTGTGTTGATTTCCGATTCTCACACGTTTCAGATGTTGAAGTTGTACATAACTCGATGAAATCTCATTCGAAATAGACTTTGACTGTCTGATGTGTGTCTCAAGTATTTTCAAATGATGTTTGGATAATCTCTGAGCTGAATGGTTTGCTGGGGTAGAGTGCTTTGAAAAATGCAGCTATCTGTCGTCTTGAGTGTGTTGATTTCCGACTCTCACACGTTTCAGATGTTGAAGTTGTACATAACTCGATGAAATCTCATTCGAAATAGACTTTGACTGTCTGATGTGTGTCTCAAGTATTTTCAAATGATGTCTAGAAGATCTCTGAGCTGAATGCTTTGCTGGTATATAGTTCTTTCAAAAATTCAGCTATCTGTCGTCTCGAGTGTGTTGATTTCCGACTCTCACACGTTTCAGATGTTGAAGTTGTACATAACTCGATGAAATCTCATTCGAAATAGACTTTGACTGTCTGATGTGTGTCTCAAGTAATTTCAAATGATGTTTGGATAATCTCTGAGCTGAATGGTTTGCTGGGATAGAGTGCTTTGAAAAATGCAGCTATCTGTCGTCTTGGGTGTGTTGATTTCCGACTCTCACACGTTTCAGATGTTGAAGTTGTACATAACTCGATGAAATCTCATTCGAAATAGACTTTGACTGTCTGATGTGTGTCTCAAGTAATTTCAAATGATGTTTGGATAATCTCTGAGCTGAATGGTTTGCTGGGATAGAGTGCTTTGAAAAATGCAGCTATCTGTCGTCTTGAGTGTGTTGATTTCCGACTCTCACACGTTTCAGATGTTGAAGTTGTACATAACTCGATGAAATCCCATTCGAAATAGACTTTGACTGTCTGATGTGTGTCTCAAGTAATTTCAAATGATGTCTAGATAATCTCTGAGCCGAATGCTTTGCTGGGGTAGAGTGCTTTGAAAAATGCAGCTATCTGTCGTCTTGGGTGTGTTGATTTCCGACTCTCACACGTTTCAGATGTTGAAGTTGTACATAACTCGATGAAATCTCATTCGAAATAGACTTTGACTGTCTGATGTGTGTCTCAAGTAATTTCAAATGATGTTTGGATAATCTCTGAGCTGAATGGTTTGCTGGGATAGAGTGCTTTGAAAAATGCAGCTATCTGTCGTCTTGAGTGTGTTGATTTCCGATTCTCACACGTTTCAGATGTTGAAGTTGTACATAACTCGATGAAATCTCATTCGAAATAGACTTTGACTGTCTGATGTGTGTCTCAAGTAATTTCAAATGATGTCTAGATAATCTCTGAGCCGAATGCTTTGCTGGGGTAGAGTGCTTTGAAAAATGCAGCTATCTGTCGTCTTGGGTGTGTTGATTTCCGACTCTCACACGTTTCAGATGTTGAAGTTGTACATAACTCGATGAAATCTCATTCGAAATAGACTTTGACTGTCTGATGTGTGTCTCAAGTAATTTCAAATGATGTCTAGATAATCTCTGAGCCGAATGCTTTGCTGGGGTAGAGTGCTTTGAAAAATGCAGCTATCTGTCGTCTCGAGTGTGTTGATTTCCGATTCTCACACGTTTCAGATGTTGAAGTTGTACATAACTCGATGAAATCTCATTCGAAATAGACTTTGACTGTCTGATGTGTGTCTCAAGTATTTTCAAATGATGTTTGGATAATCTCTGAGCTGAATGCTTTGCTGGGGTAGAGTGCTTAGAAAAATGCAGCTATCTGTCGTCTTGAGTGTGTTGATTTCCGACTCTCACACGTTTCAGATGTTGAAGTTGTACATAACTCGATGAAATCTCATTCGAAATAGACTTTGACTGTCTGATGTGTGTCTCAAGTATTTTCAAATGATGTCTAGAAGATCTCTGAGCTGAATGCTTTGCTGGGGTAGAGTGCTTTGAAAAATTCAGCTATCTGTCGTCTTGGGTGTGTTGATTTCCGACTCTCACACGTTTCAGATGTTGAAGTTGTACATAACTCGATGAAATCTCATTCGAAATAGACTTTGACTGTCTGATGTGTGTCTCAAGTAATTTCAAATGATGTCTAGATAATCTCTGAGCCGAATGCTTTGCTGGGGTAGAGTGCTTTGAAAAATGCAGCTATCTGTCGTCTTGGGTGTGTTGATTTCCGACTCTCACACGTTTCAGATGTTGAAGTTGTACATAACTCGATGAAATCTCATTCGAAATAGACTTTGACTGTCTGATGTGTGTCTCAAGTAATTTCAAATGATGTCTAGATAATCTCTGAGCTGAATGGTTTGCTGGGATAGAGTGCTTTGAAAAATGCAGCTATCTGTCGTCTTGAGTGTGTTGATTTCCGACTCTCACACGTTTCAGATGTTGAAGTTGTACATAACTCGATGAAATCTCATTCGAAATAGACTTTGACTGTCTGATGTGTGTCTCAAGTATTTTCAAATGATGTTTGGACAATCTCTGAGCTGAATGCTTTGCTGGGATAGAGTGCTTTCATAAATTCAGCTATCTGTCGTCTCGAGTGTGTTGATTTCCGATTCTCACACGTTTCAGATGTTGAAGTTGTACATAACTCGATGAAATCTCATTCGAAATAGACTTTGACTGTCTGATGTGTGTCTCAAGTATTTTCAAATGATGTTTGGATAATCTCTGAGCTGAATGCTTTGCTGGGGTAGAGTGCTTTGAAAAATGCAGCTATCTGTCGTCTTGAGTGTGTTGATTTCCGACTCTCACACGTTTCAGATGTTGAAGTTGTACATAACTCGATGAAATCTCATTCGAAATAGACTTTGACTGTCTGATGTGTGTCTCAAGTATTTTCAAATGATGTCTAGAAGATCTCTGAGCTGAATGCTTTGCTGCGGTAGAGTGCTTTCATAAATTCAGCTATCTGTCGTCTCGAGTGTGTTGATTTCCGACTCTCACACGTTTCAGATGTTGAAGTTGTACATAACTCGATGAAATCTCATTCGAAATAGACTTTGACTGTCTGATGTGTGTCTCAAGTAATTTCAAATGATGTTTGGATAATCTCTGAGCTGAATGGTTTGCTGGGATAGAGTGCTTTGAAAAATGCAGCTATCTGTCGTCTTGGGTGTGTTGATTTCCGACTCTCACACGTTTCAGATGTTGAAGTTGTACATAACTCGATGAAATCTCATTCGAAATAGACTTTGACTGTCTGATGTGTGTCTCAAGTAATTTCAAATGATGTTTGGATAATCTCTGAGCTGAATGGTTTGCTGGGATAGAGTGCTTTGAAAAATGCAGCTATCTGTCGTCTTGAGTGTGTTGATTTCCGACTCTCACACGTTTCAGATGTTGAAGTTGTACATAACTCGATGAAATCCCATTCGAAATAGACTTTGACTGTCTGATGTGTGTCTCAAGTAATTTCAAATGATGTCTAGATAATCTCTGAGCCGAATGCTTTGCTGGGGTAGAGTGCTTTGAAAAATGCAGCTATCTGTCGTCTTGGGTGTGTTGATTTCCGACTCTCACACGTTTCAGATGTTGAAGTTGTACATAACTCGATGAAATCTCATTCGAAATAGACTTTGACTGTCTGATGTGTGTCTCAAGTAATTTCAAATGATGTTTGGATAATCTCTGAGCTGAATGGTTTGCTGGGATAGAGTGCTTTGAAAAATGCAGCTATCTGTCGTCTTGAGTGTGTTGATTTCCGATTCTCACACGTTTCAGATGTTGAAGTTGTACATAACTCGATGAAATCTCATTCGAAATAGACTTTGACTGTCTGATGTGTGTCTCAAGTAATTTCAAATGATGTCTAGATAATCTCTGAGCCGAATGCTTTGCTGGGGTAGAGTGCTTTGAAAAATGCAGCTATCTGTCGTCTTGGGTGTGTTGATTTCCGACTCTCACACGTTTCAGATGTTGAAGTTGTACATAACTCGATGAAATCTCATTCGAAATAGACTTTGACTGTCTGATGTGTGTCTCAAGTAATTTCAAATGATGTCTAGATAATCTCTGAGCTGAATGGTTTGCTGGGATAGAGTGCTTTGAAAAATGCAGCTATCTGTCGTCTTGAGTGTGTTGATTTCCGACTCTCACACGTTTCAGATGTTGAAGTTGTACATAACTCGATGAAATCTCATTCGAAATAGACTTTGACTGTCTGATGTGTGTCTCAAGTATTTTCAAATGATGTTTGGACAATCTCTGAGCCGAATGCTTTGCTGGGGTAGAGTGCTTTCATAAATTCAGCTATCTGTCGTCTTGGGTGTGTTGATTTCCGACTCTCACACGTTTCAGATGTTGAAGTTGTACATAACTCGATGAAATCTCATTCGAAATAGACTTTGACTGTCTGATGTGCGTCTCAAGTATTTTCAAATGATGTTTGGATAATCTCTGAGCTGAATGCTTTGCTGGGGTAGAGTGCTTTGAAAAATGCAGCTATCTGTCGTCTTGAGTGTGTTGATTTCCGACTCTCACACGTTTCAGATGTTGAAGTTGTACATAACTCGATGAAATCTCATTCGAAATAGACTTTGACTGTCTGATGTGTGTCTCAAGTATTTTCAAATGATGTCTAGAAGATCTCTGAGCTGAATGCTTTGCTGCGGTAGAGTGCTTTCATAAATTCAGCTATCTGTCGTCTCGAGTGTGTTGATTTCCGACTCTCACACGTTTCAGATGTTGAAGTTGTACATAACTCGATGAAATCTCATTCGAAATAGACTTTGACTGTCTGATGTGTGTCTCAAGTAATTTCAAATGATGTCTAGATAATCTCTGAGCCGAATGCTTTGCTGGGGTAGAGTGCTTTGAAAAATGCAGCTATCTGTCGTCTTGGGTGTGTTGATTTCCGACTCTCACACGTTTCAGATGTTGAAGTTGTACATAACTCGATGAAATCTCATTCGAAATAGACTTTGACTGTCTGATGTGTGTCTCAAGTAATTTCAAATGATGTTTGGATAATCTCTGAGCTGAATGGTTTGCTGGGATAGAGTGCTTTGAAAAATGCAGCTATCTGTCGTCTTGAGTGTGTTGATTTCCGACTCTCACACGTTTCAGATGTTGAAGTTGTACATAACTCGATGAAATCCCATTCGAAATAGACTTTGACTGTCTGATGTGTGTCTCAAGTAATTTCAAATGATGTTTAGATAATCTTTGAGCTGAATGCTTTGCTGGGATAGAGTGCTTTGAAAAATGCAGCTATCTGTCGTCTTGGGTGTGTTGATTTCCGACTCTCACACGTTTCTGATGTTGAAGTTGTACATAACTCGATGAAATCTCATTCGAAATAGACTTTGGCTGTCTCAAGTAATGTCAAATGATGTCGAGAATATCCCTGGGCTGAATATTATGTTGATGTAGCATAATGAGTATATACCAGTCTTCTTCTCTTTTTGCTGATGCTGTTTTCCCGTTTTTGAGTTTTTGTTTTTTGTTGAAGTTGTCTGCAGCTCGATGAAATCATTTCAGGTACATGCTTGTGTCTATTTGCCTCAATGTCTCGGATTCGTTGATCGGAGCTGAGTCGACTGCCTGTTTTTCTCCTGGATTGACCTTGTTTCCATTTGAATTTGATTTGATGCTGAAATGCTCCATAATAGTTGAAATCAACGTGTACGTCCAGGAAATCCACACCTTACTCTATGATCTGATATGAGAGTCGATTTAATTATTATTGATGTCGATTTCCTGTTTTTCATCCGATCATGATAGGAATTTCAAATAGCTCTCTTTTGAATTCTACAGTTGCGACTGAGCTCATGGTTGCCGACATTAATCAAACAATTATTGTCAACGTTATGAACGTCCGTATTAATATTTTTAGAGCATTTTTTGTGGTTGTAGATTTCCGGTGGGTTGTCGACTTCCTGTTTCTACAATTATATGTGGAAGGACATGCTCTGTGGTTATGAAACCACGGACGCATGGCATATGATCGGAAGCATGGCAAAATTGGCAAGTGATCGCGAAGTCGTGTCTCATGAGTTTCCTATGCCTGAATTCTAACTTATTGACAGTGCTGAATAACTTAGTCTTTGAATTAATACGTGCCTTTTCGAACCTTGTAGCTCACAGCTCAGCAAGGTGACAGGTTTGGAGTCAACAAAGTGAAATGATCATGATGAAAATTATGATTGTTCATGACGTCCGATCACAGTATACTAAGTGATTTGCAGAAGTATGGTAGGGATGTATTAAAAAGAGTAGCTTCTGGTGCTCTTGTGAACCCCTGGCATATTTCCTAAAGTTTCGCCCCCCCCCAAAAAAATCATCCCTTCACCTACATGGACTCCCTGGCGATCTCTCCTCGGTTGGGAAACACTGCTATGGGACTATAAGAATATCTGTTGTTATACTGTGAAAATTTGTGAGAGCTCATATAATCACCTTCCGTTTATATATGTATATCAGAATTCGTTTTCATACATGGAGCACTACATTGACGGATTTCGCGATATGCCGGCATATCATTACGTTATGGTTTATCAATAATGCTATTATTTTGATAAGATTATATCGCTATTATCCTGGTGTGTTACTGCTATGCATTATGTTTTAGGACTGGCCACATTATTGCATTATGTCATAGAACTTTGCAATACAAAAATGAAGTTCAGTCAAATGACTAATTAAGTAACATCTTATGCGTGATTTATGAAACATCTTCAATTTTGTTACTCATGATTTAATTGATTTTTCAGAAAATAAGCTCTCAAAACGCGAAGTTGAGAAAGAAAACCACGAAGGAAGATAAAAGAACAAGTGCGAGTAGTTCACAACTGAAGAAGTCACAACTCATCAATGGAGCGACGGTGACTTTGGTGCCAATGGGAGAAGGTGGTCTCCATTAGTAGTAACCCCATTCCAAAATCAAGTGCAGTGCGGTGCAGTGATGAGTCATCGATGAGTCATCATGCTGACTCAGCCCCCCCCTCTGGAAGGAAGGTGAGGGAGAGGGCCAAGGATGTGATGGAAGGATGGGTCCGAGAGGAGGAAACTGTTCCCCCCCCTCTGGAAGGAAGGAAGGAGTTTTCCAGCAAGGGGTAGGAAGGGAGAAGGGTAGGAATGTGTGTGGAATAGAGTGTGGAAAGGGTGGATGTTGGTGGTTTTGGGATGAGAAAGTCCATTTTTCGACATGAAGGAGGTCTCGGATGAGAAAATGGAGTGCAGATTCGGACTCTACGTAAAATTCTACATCTGTGGTGTGATTTCCAGCTCAATCGGAGAGAACAATTTCGAGGACGTCCCCCCCCTCGGCAGCGATCTTCTAACTTTGGTTGTAGACATCGCACAAAGTCGTGCAATAGCTCATTTGAAAGCTAAGAGTGAGACAAATTCAGTGGAAAACATGGCTTGTTCGTATCTGCCTTCGTTTAGAGGTGAGACGTTATTGAAAATTTGGGACCTTGGCGAAAAAACGACTAAGTTAGAATTTTTGCGATGGCTGTGGGCTGTAGAGCCAAAACTGAGCATCGGATGGGAAAATGGAGGGCAGATTCGGATTCAGCGTCAAATTCTACATGGAAATGGCATATTTCCAGCTCAATCGGAGCACTAGAACCGGAGATAGACGGGTTTTTAGTGTTTGAATGATGGGTATTACGTCATCAGCTGATCGCCACACACTATATAAGTGGAAACTCGGCTTGTGGAAATCAGTTCTCCTCCCGACTGGGTTGGGGTAGGTGAACTCTGGAGGTCCGATGATAGCATTGGAAATCTGAAAAACCGGGTTTCTGTAAGAAAACGACTTAGAAAATTTCATTGCTGATATCAGCTAAGGCGTCAGACTTAGAGGTTCGCCAGGAGATGGCCTTCGTCTCCAGGCCATAAAAGACTCCAAAACTTTAAAGGCTTGTAACTTTGCTTCTACAAGTCCGTTTGACTTGATTCAAAAAAGGTTCGGTTGCTATTGACCTGCCCTAAGTGATAGACTACTTATAAAATGTCGTAAGTAGTGCTAAAAAGTTGAAAAATTTAAATTCACTAGTTTTGGAGGTTTTCTGGGGTGTTCGACCCTGCTGAAGTCAATGAAAGGATTTTTAGTGAGCCAGTCTTCTCATGGACTAAGCAGCTTTTCACTGAAAGCGAGCAAGACACAGAGAGTTTTGCTGTAATATTCCACTGACAGGGTGTTCCTTCGGGACGGCGGACGATGCCGTAGTGATAAGTGTGGCAAGGGAGTGTGTCATAGTTTAGACCGTAACCGCTGGGACAACTCATGTCTCATGTTGGGCATTTGACACAGTTCTCAACGTAGCACTTTGAACGCCAATCGGTTGAGTCTTAGCTGTCTTGTCATGGGTGGCCTCTAAACATCTCCATTGCAAAACGCTGGTGAATCAAGCTCTCTACGGCTTGCTATCAGGCCTTCTTCGTCTAGCCTCAGTAACTCAGGCTTGGCAACGTCTATCGTTTGTCATTGTAACTTGGTAAAAAATGGGACGGTTACTGCAAGCATTGACGTCAAACCTTTTCGCGTCATAGGGGAATCCGTCTTTGTGTTGGTAGTTGGTAACAGAAAGCACAGCGACTGTCAATGCCCATACATGGTAAAACTGCTATTGTCAAGTTAAAAGCATGGCCAAATAAGGAAGATCTGAATCATGGCTTTGTGCTCGCTGGGTATATAAACCGCTGACTCTCATTTAATTTCATTTCAGTCATGCAGACGCCGAACACTCTGGTCAGCTCTCCTGACAAGTCTCGGTTGAAGCCGAGAAATCTATTTGAAGAGTTTTCGCAGATGGAAGAGCGAGAAAGGATTTATAACAATCTTGCTCTAATTGGTTCATCGGCTGTTGATGATGATACCGATTCAACAGAGTGGGGCTATATACCGCCCTCTGACAGTCGGGTGGTAGTAGAGGAGGTTGATGCCGCTGACATCTAAGAGACTAAGAGTCTCTCTCAGCAGGATCGGCCAGTCCCACCCAAGTTAGACGTTAGTCTTTTTAAAAACATAAGATCAACTTTCATACATGCAACACATTCTTTCATCACCCTTCGTTGGGAACGACCCATGGGCTCTTTTAAGGGCCTACCTTCTAATGCAGCTAAAGCGGTCCCAAGCCCGCCACATATCTTCGGATATGGAATGCAGAGGGGAAGAAAAATGATGAATGGAATGAAGGGAGGACATTCATGCGCCACACGCAACACATCACAGACTTCTCTCTTTGCCAGTGAACAAGCTCTTGTCAGTGTCGTCAGAAACTTTATCATGTCGTACAAAAGTTTTATTGCACCACAGGTTGATGCATAGTTAGAAAAGTTTGATCATCAACGTTGTATTTGTAAGTCTAGTCAGAAACTGTATCATGGTTTGTAAAAGCAAAGTTTAGTATAGTCAAATATTTTTACTGTAACACAGGTTGATGTATATTTAGAAAGTTTGATCATTGAAGTTGTATTCGTAAGTCTAGTCAGAAAGTGTATCATGGTTTGTAAAAGTTTTACTGCAACACAGGTTGATGTATAGTTAGAAAAGTTTGATCATGATGTTTTATTCGTGAGTGTTGTTAGAAAGTGTATCATGGTTTGTAAAAGTTTTACTGCAACACAGGTTGATGTATAGTTAGAAAAGTTTGATCATGATGTTTTATGAAACACAACTGTTATGAAATGCAAGCGTTAGTGTAGTCAACTAGTTTTTACTACAACTCATGTTTGTGAAAGTAAAGTTTGATCATTGACGTTGTATTCGTGAGTGTCATCAGAAACTTTATCATGTTGTACAAAAGTTTTATTGCAACACAGGTTGATGTATAGTTAGAAAGTTTGATCATCAACGTTTTATTCGCAAGTCTAGTCAGAAAGTGTATCATGTTGTACAAAGGTTTTACTGTAACACAGGTTGATGTATAGTTAGAAAAGTTTGATCATGATGTTTTATGAAACACAAGTGTCATGAAATGCAAGTGTTAGTGTAGTCAAATAATTGACCACGACACCCGTTTGAGAAAATAAAGTTTGATCATGACGTTTATTCGTAAGTCTAGTCAGAAACTTTATCATGTTGTGCAAAGGTTTTACTGCTACACAGGTTGATGTATAGTTAGAAAGTTTGATCATTGAAGTTGTATTCGTAAGTGTAGTCAGAAAGTGTATCATGGTTTGTAAAAGTTTTACTGCAACACAGGTTGATGTATAGTTAGAAAGTTTGATCATGATGTTTTATGAAACACACATGTCATAAAATGTAAGCGTTAGTGTAGTCAACTAGTTTTTACTACAACTCATGTTTATGAAAGTAAAGTATTAGATTACACAGAGTCATCAATACTGTCAAAGGTGTACAAGTCATATCAAGCATATTCAACTGAGTGTCCATTCCTGACACTCATGATCATTTGAAATTATTTGAAGATGAAAAGTTGTATTCGTTTCCCAACTTCATGGTCTGTAGCAAGAGAGCTTGGCTATTCATTGAAGGCTATAGAAAGTGTTACAAATGTAAATGAAAATATTAAAGCTGACGCTTTAGTTGAAAGACTAATGGATCTAGATGAGCATGCTATGAATCATCATTTGGATCGAAGATGGATAGAGGATTTTTCCATGCTGCAATGTAATGATAGTGAAAATGGGATGAAATTGGTGCGATCTGGAGTGAAAAAGAAAAAAGTGACATTTGCAACTGATTTGTCAAGTAACTCTACCAATAAATGTGACTTTAGAAAGAAATTGGAAGAAGAGACGTTTAAATTATTATGTGAACGGAACTGCGTTGAGTGTTTTAAAAGGGAGTGATCCCTTCTCTTTTTACCATGTTGTCATTCTGTTATGTGTTCTACGTGCTATGTACCTTTGGAAACTATGTTGTGTCCCATCTGTGATCAAGAAATAATTTCAACAGTCAATGTATATAAATGATGTTGATGCAATCCTAGTCGAATTTAAAACAGTCATCTATGACCATGACACCACTGTGTCATCGTCTCATTGAAATGAGAAAGCATGATTATACAAGGCAGTGGATTCTTGTGTTGGAAAAACTATTATCATCCAGTGATTGTAGAGAGATGATACATCGTTTGAGTAATGCAATCATCATTCACGCAAACTGTGAAGATGTTGACTATATGCTATCTTATAATTTTAAAAACCAAATCAGTTTACGAATACACTTTCATCACTGTTACATCATGGTATTCTTTCATTACCTTGCTTGGAGTTATGTATTCTACACGTTGCTTATGGGAAGCCTTTTCCACTTAAGCACAATTGATGCAAAGGCATTAAACTTTACAAACATCGTCATACAAACAGATTGTTCATGTCTGGCTCATAACATATCAGCAAACGACACAGCTGAACTGTTTCCATTGAACTATAGTACCTCACTGAATGACACATTACGGCTACCCACACATGTATCTGCTTCTGACTATCCTACTGGTACTGTGGCTGTTCTCAGTGTATTGCTTTTTACTAGTGCTGTACTCAATGTCTTCCTCTATTTCATTGCGTTTACGACGGTGATGTTTCGACGCTGCTGTCGTGTTTAAGCAAAGATCACTCTAACATCCACCTGTAAAAATGGCTAGACGTCGTTCATCTCACCGTTCACGCAGACAAAAGTGTCAATCAAATGCAAACAAAAAAATATGTCTCACGCTTCATCGCTTATTAAAATTAAAGCCATCTCATCGATTTGAGGCAATGAAGCTGGCAAACAATGCCTTCATTCGTAAAATGTGTACGGAAATACGAAAAGTGCGTTATATGACATTAAATAGCAAAAAGGCCAATGCAATTGCCAGACATGGTAAAGTTCTTCGTACCTTGAGCAATCCAAAAACATCAATTCCTACAAAGCGCAAACTATTATCACAACGTGGTGGCTTCCTACCACTTTTAGCGCCTATCATCATGGCAGCTGCCGGTCCTGCTTTGGGAGGTTTAGCTGGTGCTCTCGCAAATAAAGCCATTAATGGATAGATGCTAAGTTAAATGGTATGACTTTTCATCAAAATCAACATGGATTTCCGTTTACGTTGTAATCGCACTATGTGTATCGTAGGACCCTCTCATAGTGGGAAGACACATTTAACACTGCAATTGTTGGAGCGTCGTAATGAGATTTTTGACTGCATACCGAATCGTGTTGTTTGGTGCTATGGAATTTATCAACATAACTTACATCGTGAATTGGTTGGTAAGGGTTACTTGGTTCAACCGGGGATTATCAGCACTGCTGATATTCAACCCTATGATATTATCATTCTTGATGATTTACTTAATGAGAGTAAGAACTCACAAGAAGTAACTGCTATGTTTACCAAGGCTGCTCATCATAAACCATGCTTTATCATTTTTATTATGCAAAATCTTTTTCCAAGTGGAAAGGAAGCACGGACTCGAAGTCTAAACACACATTACTACATCATCTTTAAAAATCCTCGCGATAAAAGTCAAGTTGAATTCCTATCTCGACAAGTTCTTCCTCGCAAGTCAAAAGCATTGATTGAAGTATTTGAGGCTGCTACGGAAAAACCCTATAATTATTTATTTTTGGACTTTACCCAGGAGTGTCCTGAAGATTATCGCTTACGCAGTCATCTCTTTGAGAAACCCATGATCATATATAAATTGTTATGAGTGGTTTTCAACGCATGATTGCTATTCCACAAGAAGAATATATACATCTGACTACAATGCAGAGTGTTCATCAACCTTGGGCAAATCAAATGTCACAACTTAATCAGCAATATGAACAAGAAGCTGTACAAAGTAAAAATCCATATGATCGTTTGATAAAGCAGAGTTCTACCTTAGAAGAAATGAAACAATTGAAAGAAAAAATACGCAATGATCTTTCGCTTGGTTCACCCAAACCCTATCGCAATCGCGCACTGAGCTTATATCGAAGTCTCGAACCCAACTTGAAAATCACACAACGAGGTGAAGTGGTAGGTGATGATGGTGCAGTCATTAGGGACTCAAGAGTGGAAGATTTAATTAATCATGCTGTTCGTGATCGTCGTCGTCACTTTACACCTACAGGATGGGAGTTCTTTTTAAAAAGTATGAAGAAATTCAATGTCCCAAAAGCAATTCTTGGTCGTGATACCTTACAGGAAATGGAAAATGATTCTACACCTAGGAAGAGAAAGTTGCAAAGTGTAGAGAGACCTAAAAAGAGAATCAAGCAAACTTTGAAAACACCCGAGAAGTTGCCGAAGCGTATACCAAAACCTTCAACACGTTATCCATCATTTGATTTTATCACAGACTTTTAATGAAGAAGCTATGTTGCATCCCATGTTCAGAGTTACCAAACATTCATGTGTCATTGAACTGCTTAAGTACATGTTGTAAAAGTGATTCATACAAGACGGCTCAAAAAAGTAGCAAAAGCAGGACTCAAACACAAACGCAAACCCTGGCGGAGAAAAAGACTGATACTTTGAGGCAAATAAACGATCCCTCTTAATAGACGATGGATGAACATCTGAAATCAATTTACTATAACCCAAAGCATTATGCAGGTTATGCTTCAGTGAAAAAGTTGTCACAAGCAAGTGGTTATTCACAGAAACAAGTGAAGAGATGGTTAAAAGCTCAACCTGCATATACATTGCACACACAAGCTCGAAAACGTTATCCTACCCGTTCTTATATCGTTCATGATATTGATGAACAATGGCAAGCAGATTTGGCTGATGTTTCTTTATTAGCTAAAAAGAATAAAGGCTATCGCTTTCTCCTAACTGTCATTGACTTATTTTCTCGTTATGCTTGGGTTCAACCACTCAAGACAAAGCGTGGTGAAGAAGTGGCCGAGGCTTTCCAAAATATTTTCAGTGAAGGACGCATTCCCACACGTATTCAGACTGATCAAGGGAAAGAGTTTGAAAACAGACATGTGCGTGCTTTATTTCGCAAACACAACATTGAACTGTTTAGTGTGAAAAGTGCATATAAGGCTGCAGTGGTCGAGCGCTTTAACCGTACACTGAAAACTCGCCTATGGCGCTATTTCACTGCAAAAGTAACACAAAAGTGGACAGATGTATTACAAGATACTGTACACGCTTACAATCATTCTGTCCATCGTATGATTGGTCACAAACCTGCTGACATAACTCCAGACATGGTGGATACAATCCGTGAAATCAATGCTAAACGCAGGCAACCATCACAAGGTAAACGTGACATTCAGGTTGGTGACAAAGTTCGCATTTCCAAGGTGAAAAGCGTGTTTGCGAAAGGATATCTTCCCAATTGGACGGAAGAAATATTTACTGTCTCTGAGGTTAACAAGAAATTCAAGCCCACTACCTACAAGCTTCGCGATTATCATGGTGAAGAGATTGAAGGGAGTTTTTATCGTCATGAGATAACACCCATCACCAAAGAAGATGATGACTACATGGTTGAAAAGATACTTCGTCACCAAATGCGACAAGGGGAAAAGTGGAGCCTGGTGAAATGGGCTGGCTATCCAAATTCAATGAACAGTTGGATTCGTCATTCTGACCTTTATCGTGTTAGTCAACGTTCCTAAGCAAAGTAATGAATTGTGTAAATATAAATAAATAAATACCTATGGATCAAACTGCTACGTTTTATTCTGCCCCCTCCTATGCTAGTCATGGAGCTGGCTTTCCCGTTTATGCTGGATCGAGACGTCAAAAAGGGGGTAGTCTATTGGGTGCTGTCAAAGGTATGATGCTCCCCACTATCGCAAATGTGGGAAAATCAGCTTTAAAGGAAGCTGTAGGATTAGCAGCAGATGTAGCAAGTGATGCGCTTTCAGGAAGATTGCCGATTCGTGAATCGCTAAAGCGTCATGGAATACAGCGTTTGAAGAATGTCGGTAAGGCTGGTATCAGGTCTGTCATCAGTCATATCAATCCACTCTCTACTTCAGGCAAACGTAAGCGAAGAGCATCTCGTATACCTCCTAGCAAACGCAGACGACGTGGACTGTTTTAATTATGGAATGTAAAACCACATCCCTTTGCTTATTTGATAGAACACCTATACAGACGGATATCATTAGAAATTATGTATCCATTCGTTATCCACAGACAAGTATTGATTCTGGTAGTGTCATTGAATTTTTAATACCAGGAAATGATGCTGATACATCGATGTAAATGACATCAATCTACATGTTAAGTTTAAGATAGTAAATAAGGACGGTACCAACCTTGATGATAAGGACAAAGTAGCCGTGAATAACTTGGCAATAGCAACGCTCTTCAAGGATGTATCATTGACCATTGGTGAAACTCGGGTTGAAGGTGGTCAACACAGTTATCTCTCTCTATCTCGGGTATTTTTCAACAGTCATGCAGTTCCAGCCACAAGCACAAAAGAGTCACATGGCTGTTATGGGTTGGTGTAAAGATGAAGCTGGTAAATTTGATAGTGACAAAAACAAGGGATTTGTCACTCGTGAAAAGTGGACTGCAGAAAGTAGGGTGTGTGAATTATATGGTCCCCTATACTTGGACTTTTTCCGTCAATCACGTTTCTTAATGTCAAAAGTAGACATGCGAGTTCATCTCTTACCGAACGATCCTAAATTTGTATTGAATTCTTATGGAGCAAAGACTGAGTTTAAGATTGTGTTTGAAAGTGTTAGACTTTATGTGCGACGAATGACAGTGAATCCTTCGGTGATTAATGGTCACGAGATGGGTTTGAAGAAGTATGATGCTCTTTATGATGTAAATCATACTGAGATCCATAGTTTCACCATTCCTCGTGCGCAAAATAGCTTTGTGAAAGATAGTTTGTTTCCTATACAATCGCCAAAAATGATCATTGTGGGATTGATTGCAAATGATGCATACAATGGTAATATATCGAAGAATCCCCTCAACTTTGAACACTTTGGTTTAAATCAAATCGGATTGTATCGCGATACCGATTGCATTCCTGGTACTCCTTTTTGCCCAGACTTTGCTAATGGTCATTATTCTCGCTCATATCAAAATACTATGGAGACCTTTAAATACTGGAATACTGATGACACCAATGGTTTGACCTATGATGAATTTGCTAAAGGTTATACACTTTATGCATTTGATTTGACAGCAAACAATGAAGCAGGTGCTTCTTATCGTCCGGGTACTGCCACGAAGGGTCTTAAACTAGAATTCTTCTTTGAAAAAGATTTGACGAAAACAGTCAATGTACTCATCTATGCTGTGTTCGATTCCACCATTCGAATTAACAGACTACGTGACGTTTCCGCTTCTTATACAAGTTAATGAGTTGGTTATCTGATGCAGAGCTAGAGAGAGTCGTTCAAGAACATGGTGATGAACGCGCTGTTGCAGCATTTCGAGGTGTGTTTTCCATTAATAATATGCCCACAGTTTTAAACCAACACCACCCTCATTCATTATCATGAATACTGATACAGCACACTTACCCGGCAAACACTGGAAAGTTTTGTTTATTGATAAAAACTATTGCGGTGAAATCTTTGATTCATTGGCCTTACCAAATTGTGATTATGTCACACGTTTCATGAACCGTCATTCACGAAAAATGGATTCGCAATGCTTTGGCCTATCAACATCCCTTGTCTTCAACATGTGGAGCCTATGCCCTCTACTTTGTAATGCAACGACTACATTATGACTTTTTACATGACATTTGTAAACATTTTTCACATGATACCCTTGTCAATGAAAAGCGCATTCGTAACTTTTATAAAAGCCTTCAATAAACATGTACGATTAAAATTTGTTTTCTTTATTATACTTCAATGGAAAAGTAGATGATGTGATTGAATAGGTTGTATTTAGTCATCAAACATGAATAGGTAGAGATAAGAAGACATTGAAGGTTTTGGGATGAGAAAAGTCGTTTTTCGGGCAGAAGGAGACCTCGGATGGGAAAATGGAGCGCAAATTCGGAGGTTTTGGCCAAAGTTGGGTCTAGGAACTTCTTCCCAACTCAATCGGAGAGAAAAAGTTCTGACCTCCCCCCCCCCTCCTGCCAAACTTCCAACTTTGGTGTTAGACATCGTAGAAAGTCGTGCCATAGCTCATTTGAAAGCTGGGAGTGAGAAAAAGGCAGTGAAAAGCTCAGTTTGGACTCATTTTCTTGGGTTTAGGGAGGAAAATGGCAAGAAACCGTCAGAGTTGGAAAAGGCAGGTGTTGGAGGTTTTGGGATGAGAAAAGTCGTTTTTCGGGCAGAAGGAGTGCTCGGATGGGAAAATGGAGTGCAAATTCGGACGTTTTGGCCAAATTTGGGTCTGGGAACTTCTTCCTAACTCAATC
>CAJQUW010003713.1:0-38822 GCA_907163375.1 Prostheceraeus crozeri | reverse complement strand
TACTCCATCTGATATGAGATGCATTGTAAAAATGCACTGACTTTTTTTGCTAAGTGTATATCAAAATCAATATCCTCTCATTTAATATTTGTTTCTGTTCAGGAGAAAGTGCCACTATTATTTTGAATTCGTGATAAACTAATGCACTTCTTTGCATAGCCTACACATTTCACATATTTCATGTCGAAGAATCAGACTCTTGGTTCATACGCCGTCTTCTAGTGCAGTTTTGCTCGCTCAGTGTCAAGGAGGGCCTGGGTTCAAACTTGGGACAGTCACCGATAGACTCAGTAATCTTGCTTAAGACATAGCATGAAAAGAATGAGAAGTGAAAAGAGACAAACAAAACTCCGTTCATATGCAGGACGAGGAGGATTCGTGCGCCCAATGTGCTACCGCAAGGTGGCGGAAACTGTTGCGACAGTTTTTGAACGGTCTAACTTAAATCTTTAATTACTTTAAAAGCCGGAAAAATTACTATTTTGAATTACTAATTGATATCAAAAGTTGCATCTGCGTTTCGTGTAACATGGTTTACCAAGAAATCAATACTCATCATAATTTTTGTCTACGGTTATCTGGTTTTAAAAAAACTGTGTCCAAAGTCACCCCGGATGGGGGTGGCATTCGGGGCACTCCATAAAATAGAACAAATTCTAATGAAAATATCGACACGGAAACGCTCATGGTCTAGGTAAGCCTAAAGTTATGTTCGGATATGTTCATTCATCAAGAGAATCGTGTTTTCTTTATGATCTTCTATTCATAACTCAACGTTGTCCTAATTGGAAAAAATATAGAATGGCACTCTCTTGTTATCACTATTTCATCACATTGGCTTGCTTGTCTTTTTCAATTCAATATCATTTCAATTGCAACCGATTCCTGTTCGTTAATGGATGTTTACAAAATTTTAGGAGGTTTGGTGAAACGTGTGCGCCAAAGCAAATTTATTCAGAAATTTCTTATTCAGAATTTTGTCATTGCTTTTTATTTGTTCCTCTCGGCATACTTTTAAATGCAATCTGTACGCACTATTTTAACTATCATTCATCACCTAATCTCGGCCCAAAGCCTTATACTCTCGGTATTCTAATGGTCAAGAAAAATTTTGAGACCAACGTTTAGAAGCAGCACCATTTCTCAAAGAACCAATTTATCTAACTAAGTGAAGTTTTCACCGTTTTTCCACGTAACTTGATCCGTGGCAGCATATTGTTGTGTATATTCATTGAACGTGAACGGTTTTCAATACAATTATTGTGGCCATTTTCGTTTCGCTGGCATTCACGATTTCTGTCAGGCAATTGTGAGCAGACCGCTGGAAGGCGGGCACCCTTTGTTGTAATTTTTATGTAAGTGTTATCATAGTGACGATCACCCCACTAAGTCTTTTTTTTAATACTGAGACTTTAAGCACTCATGTATTTCTAGATTGTAATCTTGAGGAAAATGACCAATGTGGATAGCTGTTGAAAAGCGTCCTGATAATAATTATGGACTTGAGGAGACTTACGTGATGGTTTTTCAATATCATTTTATGTGTCATCCTAACCGATCGTACAGAAGTTTCCAAGGTATGGAACGTATTTTTACAAATGTACATCAGTTAATAAAGTCCTTGTTCGCTTACTTGCGCCATGCATACTAAGTCGAGTGGAAAGGGCGGTAACAAACTTCACTTAGAATAAATTACTCTTTGAGAAATGTTCTGCTTCTACAAACGTGGTTTCGGTTTGCAATTAAAACTTATATAGTGACAAAATCGGTTTAAGGGGTAAAATTAAAATTATTGAAAACGGCACAAAAGATAAATTAAAAGGGACTTATTTGGGTATTCGAAATCGAAGCGAAAAGCATATTCACCGTACAGGTATTGAAGATTTCATTGAAAGAGTACTAGGTGATAGGCTACTACCGGAGGATGACAAATAGAAAAATTTCTTTTTATATTAAACAAAAAATTCGTATATTTATTTGCCGCTTATATATTACACATGGTAAAATGTCCATTTTGTAAAAACATGTATATATATAGAAATTAAAAATTTCTTGTACTTCTGGTTTATTGTTGTAATTTGTTTTTGATATTGTAAAAAATACCATTACTTCAAACCAAAATCGGTATTTCAGACAATGATTCTCAAATATTTAAAAAGATGCGCGTGCAATGAATTACCTCACCTTTTACGCTGTTCAAAGAATCGCATAGTTGCAGACGCAATGTGTTTTGCGCTTGGTGAGTGTATGCCATCATCAAGTTGTGTAATTGGTGATCCCTTGCAATAAGGCCACTATACTCAAAGAGAATATTTAATTTTCTAGTGGGTCTAGTAGATTCTCTTAGTTATAAGTAGGATATTCCAAAACTACTCTTTCTATTGTTCAACTCAAATACCATAGTTCTTTCAACAAAGATAATATAGTTTAATACAACAGAGAAGCGATTTTAGTATACATTGTCTTTGCGAAGACGTTCGAAAAAGGATGAGATCCTGCATTAGCTGTCAAAATTCAGCATCAGGGCAGTGTGCATATTGTTGTCCGAAACTTCGCATTTGTGTGTCCCTAAATGCCTTCGATAGTGTCTACCCCCCATATGGCAAGGAAATGCTCATTTGGGATCCATAAAATATGAGGGGAGATTCTGATTTACTAGAAGGAATAAACATCTTCCTAGACTGCTTTGCCAACTAAACATGTCCCTTTTACTTGACTAAAAACATACCTACAGCTTATTCTTTCTAAGAATTTGTGGTAAGGTCAGAAATTGCTCCGACGGAACACATTTCCAATTGGCCGTTGTGTTTTGTAATACTAAGCGAGGCGGTTCTAAAAATATCTCACTTTAGCGTCGTTTTTGACCTACCTCCCTATACATTCCGAATGAAGTTAGGCGTACGGGGAGGCTGTAGTTACGGCCCTAATGATCTCCTCTCCAATTCCCCTAGTATCACGCATAACATCATCATCATATCCGAGACATACTACTTCGATACTTTGGGTCCATCATCGACTTAGGATCTCCATTATCACACTTTTTTATGAATCATTGTTATTTGAACCGATTAAATCATTCCTCTTCCACATTCTATCTTCACCTTCTATCCCTAACGCAATTACTTCACTTCCACTTTTCCAAATGCCTTTTCACCACCTTAATTTCCTATCTCCTAAGATGTTTAGTCACCTCTTCCGCTCTCCAATTCTACTATCCGTGCTTCTACTATATATTCCTCTTGCATTTTATTAAAAAAACCATACCACCGTTTCAACATTGACACTTCTTCCAGTTTGACCCTCCGAAAAGTTCACATCCCTTAGACTGTAATTTCTTGTATAACAACCAGTTCCAATTTAGATTACTCCACAATTCAACATTCACATTCCCTTACCATCTCTTATAATGAGAGATTCCATGCAACTTGTGTGGAAATCGCACACAAAAAGACCAAAATCTGAGCAATCTAACCGAGACGCCACACCTGACAAACGAAGACCAAGAATTTTAGTATGCAACTCACTGATAGCGTTACTAAAACTATCCAACGGTGAGAGCTGCAACGAAATGCGTGAAGACCAGCTTGAGTTAAGGAAAGATTCATTTGAACATAATAATACATTGCGATTGAGGTGAAGCTGAACAAATTGAATTGATATGTTAGAAAAATATGTATAAATTTTGCATGTCCCAATCTATCAAGAAAATTGAAGACAACAGAAATCTGTTGTATTCCGCGATGATAAAAAAACTATAAAAACGTTGGACAAAATTAACGTAGTAAAGCATGTAGCCCAAATGAAAGGAACGCAAACGAAAAATTCCCTTGAGTAGTTCATATGTAGGTAGATAAAATAATTAATATGGGCATGGACATAGACCATCGGATTAGACAATATTAGGACTGAGACTTGAACAGCGCCACATATCTAATACACTAACAGCTGATGGGACACCACAAGTACAAATATTGCTACCCGAAGTGGCTGTGTTAATTGTGAAGTAGTGTTTCTTAGCCCATGCCTAATTGATTGTCCAAAATAACAGCGCAAATTTAAATTTGCGAAGCTTATTTAATCAAATTTTTTGGATACTCTTACATGTTTTTACTTACAACGCGTAGCCGGTGTTGATCACAACTTAATGAATTCACATTTAAGAGTAGATGAATAGGAACGAAGTAGTCTGCTGTGAATTTCGTACACATTTTGACAGAAGACTTCTTATGCCGAGGCTGTAAGTCGACCAAATATGTTATAACAAATGAGTACGACTCAAAATGTAATAACTTATTCATTTTCATTTTTTCGAATATACGTTTTATTATTATTAAATGGTCTGATAGGCGTGAGAAGACCTATGTTACCGACTCCTCTCCATCTTGTGATAGCATAATGATTCGCCACAGCACTGCACTGACTGGGAATCTTTACATCAAGCGCGAGCCGGATTGTGCGCCGGCACCAAAATTCTATTTATAGAATTATTCCACCACTAAGGCGCGCCGGATAAATCCGCATGATGAGTTTAATGCTCGCCGTAACCGAACACAGTAATTTAACTTAAACGAGTACGTTTTCATCCCTTTCATTTGCAATATTATTTTTTGCGTTTATATTTGCACGAACGAATAGGATACCAGGCCATATTTCCACAGAACTGATTTACGCCGTATCTACAGAAACGTGTCTCTTTCATTGAGTTTGTCTCAGTAGATAGTATTTAATGATATACGGCTAACGATTTACCACAAACAAGAAATTATAGAAAATTAAATGCAATCTCGCAGCCAGTAGGCCTATTTCGAATTCGAAATCTGTACCAACAGTTCATTCTGTAGTTATTTCATTTTCCGTTGATATATTTTTACAAGATAAAAGGGCCTTCGCATGTATTTAATTGTACATGACATTTCACCATCCCCACATTCGATAGTACCGTACGTCAGAATTCTCATGCTCAATCAAAATCTTCGAAATAAAATTCATACAGAGGCTTTTGTAATAAGCCACCTGCTTATAATTATCAAGCAAATGTACTAGTAACCTGTATACTATGTTTAACACTTCAATATGCAAACAACATTTCATAAACCTTTAAAAGGGAGTTTATGGGTGAGAGTAGTACATGAAAAAAATAAAAAAGATGTATTGATATAACGAGTTTTAATGTTCTATTTTTAACGAGGATATGTTCTATTTTTAGAAAATATCGCTTATCGAACGCGCCGGCGCGCCGGATTAATCCAGCAATACATGTAAAGATTCCAGTCGGGCAGCACTGGCAGTTCTTGCTGAAGTAAAACTAAAGCAACAAATTTGTTTTTCTCTATCTTGTAGAGCTATTTTTTGCCCTCTCCTTATGTAAATCAAACTATTTATTGAATTCTCCATTGATATTATAGTGGTGGTCACAAATTTAAGACCACGTAGATTTGGCTATAAATTTAGAACCACAATACAAGTAAATAGTTTAATGATAAATGGGCTTTTAATTAAATCCCTCTGTAAGTAATTGAAAACTAATGAATTACTTTTTTTAATTCTAGGGATAATGAAATAATATTTGGTGGTTCCGCCACCAGCTTTCATTACTGCGGCAATTCTTCTGGACACTGATGCCTACTAAGTTTTAACACATGTTGAATGATATTTCTGACACACCCCTTGCCTCTCGAATAGCATTTTGAAGATCACTCAATGTGGAAGGAGATTTCCTTAACACTGAGTTAGACGGATTTCCCGAGGTTCTCGAATGGATTCAGGAGTACCTCGATGTTGCTGGTAGAAAGCCATGTTGTCACTGATGCCGATTTTTGACATCGAGCAGAGTCATGCTGAAATATTTCGCAGTTCAGTGACAATTCATGAAGGTTATCAGCTTCTCTTGCAATACCTACACGTATTTGGATTGATTCATCCTTTCGTTTCTTGCCATGAACGTGAGACCTCCATGACCTTGAATCACTGAAGCATCCTCCACCATTATCGCAGGAGGATGCTTTACTGTTGAATCGATGATTGTAGCACTCTACGATAGGACGTCGAACAGGAACAGACGGATTGAACAAATGAAAAGTTGACTCGCCGGACCAAGGAACTTTGCTCCATCAATCCATCGTCCAATTCTTATAGCATCGGGCCCATGCGAGTCGAGATTCCTTCATTCTTGCGGTTAGTAATAGTTTTCTCAAGGATATGTACGAGCGAAGATTCATATGAGCCAAATGTCTACGAACAGATCTGGGAGATAATACAGTTCCATGATCAGCTAACACTTTGGAAACAGAATTGCTTGAAATGAATGGTTGATTCTGGACTTCTCGGCGGATTAGGCGGCTATCCCTCGCTGTTGTTTTCTCGGTACAACCTGATCGTGGACGGTCACAAAAGGATTTCTTTTCGCGATGCTTCACAATGGCTTGATGTACAGCGGTCTTTGATACAATGAATGTGTTAGCAATCTAACGTTCACTACGAACATTTTCATAGTAGGCGATTATCTGCGCTCTCACCAGTCGGTCTCATGCTCTTTTCTGTGCCCATTCTCTGATTGCGGCAGCTTATCGGTCAGTATTTGTATTTATCCTTTAGAATGTCTTGCAATCAGAACAGTGGGCGTCCATAAACAATGTTGTGATGTGTAGCTAATAATGAAAGAATGATGAGTGACTCATCGTGTCACTAAAGCTTCAATGACTAAAAATACAAAATCAAAGAGCAGTAGCATAAATCGATAAGTGGTCTTAAATTAATGGCCAAATCTACGTGGTCTTAAATTGATGGCCAAATCTACGTGGTCTTAAATTAATAGCCACCACTGTAGAAGTTGTCTGTAGGGGTTGAACTTTAGCTTAAATCATTCAATATATAAACTTTCAATATAAATCATCCTCATGTTATAGCGTAATCTGCATTAGTCATATTTTCTTTTAGACTGATGGATGGAATCAAATGATGATCAAAAAATTCATATTTTCTGAAGTAAATATATTTTAACAAAAAGTGTTACTCTGAAAATGTCAGCAAATATTGTATTGGGTGTAGGAGCTGGGAAATAAAAAGAAAACGGGATAACACAGAATTGTAAAAGTTCGTAGAATAGAACTAAAAGTTGGTCAAGTTGTGAGATATGCATTTGATTCAATGATAAAATACTAAAACGTAGACATAATATTGTGATCCCAAGTTGAATCCAGGCCGAAGCCGATCCGAATCGACTGCTGGTCCCTTCCCTTAAGAGCGTAAGACAGAAGAATAGGATACGAATAATCACTGATTTATTGAACAGAAGAGAACAGGAAGATGAATTAAAGATAAGTGCATCAACTGATGACCAATACAATGCCGAGATCGGAATATATAGGGGAGAGTGGGGAGTTATGAGCCACCCTAGCGTTACACAGCTTGTAGAAACCACAAAACTTACTCTATGATCAACTTTTTAGGCCTAATCGATAGCTGTGGATATGGGCTAAATGTTCTAGACGATCATTTCTTCAGATTACCATTTTGCTTTGCTATAGAATGAATTTACTGAAGAGAGACGAGTTTACAATTTTAAAAAGTCGTCGGGTGTTATGGGCCACCTGTTAAGGTGTTATGGGCCCACCACTAAAAACTTAAAGAAAATGTTGCGACAATGCAAATATTATGACACAACGGTCAAATATAAGACTCACCTAAAGGGAAGGAGGCTTTGAATAAAGTATCTCGATAAAATGGAAAATCCAGTCGTATTGAAATCTGTTTAGATGGACGGTTGCCCTGGGAAAACTGTAGCTCTAACAAATAATTGAACCTTTTTAGATGAACTATGTCTGGAATGCTTTAAATGTGCACTATCAGTAGACACAGTCGGTTATAATGAATTAGTATAAAATCTCACTGCAGTGACAACTTTAACTCTCGATAAAATGCGGTATTGATATCTGTTTAGATGGACGGTTGCCCTGGGAAAACTGTAGCTCTAACAAATAATTGAACCTTTTTAGATGAACTATGTCTGGAATGCTTTAGATGTGCACTATCAGTAGACACAGTCGGTTATAATAAGTATAAAATCTCACTGCATGTTACAACTTTTACCAATCTATCCCTGTTAAAAGGCCAAATTACAGAAGTCGCAATCTCTTCGAATAAAACTTTATTCCTTTACTTTCAAACTTGATATTATTCTTTCTCTTTTAGTCTTTTCAGGCTTTTGGATATTAATAAGCTCTTGCAAATATGAGTTGACTTTACAGAAGTTGCTCTCCCAAGCTTTAATCCCCAAAAAACACTTAACAGAGTTAATCAGCGACTAGACACAGATCTTACCGCCCCTGAAACTTACTTTACTGTCAATGACTACACACTTTGGTCTAACTAGCCCTGATCTTACCATCGTCACCGACTCTTCGTTGGTAGCACTCCACCCGTAGATGTAAACCTGCTGCTAGCCACGTCGCCCCTCGGTAGATCTTCAGCCGTCGACCCCGTCCAAATTCAAAACCTTCCCTTATATACCATCACTCCTAGTCGCCGACAACTTTCAAAACCGTTCAAAAGCTCTCCCGTCATTACATACTACATAGCTCGTTACCCTCTCTTACTAAACATAGCATTTCACGAAACATAGCTCAAACCAACTTAGAACTTCTGTAAAGCCAGCGCAGATATCTAATGAGATGCAATCATGCCTGTACATGCGTGCTAGGCGGTGAAAACTCCAATAGGGAGGAAAACGCTAAGCACACATACCTTCATATTATTAAGTATAATAAAAAACGAAGCATAATAAAACAGGTACAACAGCTCTTGAGCGTTACAAAAAAGTTCACGTCACTGATCTTCTCCTTCTGGCAACTCTCACCGATGTCATGAAAAGAAAACAGAAAAGCCGTTAACATTCTTGCAGATATTTCATAACATAAATCTTCCCCCCTTGAACCGTTCCCGGTTCAACCCTCTAACAATAAAATTATGATACACGAATAAAAGATAATGATGACATGACAATTATTACATTAATTACACTCTAAAACACATAGCTTATTCACCGGCCTTCTGTAAACTTTCCTCTCAACTCTAACGTCCACCGCCCTTACTCGCCCATCACTACCTGGAAAAACGTTTCACTATCCGACCCAAACGCCACCTTCGACTTGTCTGGATCGGGTCAAGTATCATCACTACATCTCCTTCCTTCACGTTGGTACTATCATCATTCCATTTGGACCGTGTCAAATACTGGTGCAACACTTCTTTCCTCCACCTCTTCCAATAATGCTCCACCAACATCTGAATAAACTTCCATCTTTTCCTAGGTGTTACATCACTCTCATTGGCTTCAATAACATTGCCTGGATTCACGCGGCCGATCAAAAAATTATTTGGCGTAAGGGGTAACTCATCATTGATGTTCTCACTAACCGTTGTCAGTAGTCTGGAATTTAGTAAAGACTCTACTTGACAAAATGCTGTTGCCAACTCTTCATCGTTGACATCGCTACTCGTCAATACATGCCCTAACGCTCTCTTCGCCGCCTTTACTATGATCTCAAACACACCGCCAAAATTGGACGCATATGTGGATTAAAACGCCATTTAATTGGTTGATGCACTCCCTCATTAACCTGCCCTGTGTTGCTTAGAACCATGTCTCTTAGTTCGCGTGCCGCACTAACAAACGTCTTACCATTGTCAGACACCATCTCTTCCGGACAACCCCTTCTGTCTATCATTCTAGAAAAAGCATGGATAAAACTTGCTGTCTCTAAGGAATAAACCATCTCCAAATGTACTGCTCTGGTCTTCAAACACGTAAACAACGCTAAATATCTTTTATTTCTCGCCATGCCTCTACCTCGTTTTGTCATGAATGGACCTGCAAAATCAACAGCGGTTGTTATAAAAGCTCTTAACGGTTGCACAAACCTAAATTGTGGAATTGGAGCCATCAGGGGTTGCTTCACTCTCATATTCTGGATCTTGCATCTCATACACGATTTTGGACCTTATTTTATCAACACTCTAGCTCCGACCACCCAAAAACGCCTACACAACTCGTTCATCGCTGCATTGACACCAACTGGATGACCATACTTCTCATGATACTCTTTCACTATCAACCAAGTAGACCTGTGATCTTTAGGTAAAATTATTGGAAACTTAAACTCATCATCTAACCACATGATGTTCTGCAAGCGTGATCTTGCCCTTATCAAACCTTCCTCATCTATGAATGGATTCAACTTCAAAATATTGCTACTCTTGGAAACTCTCTTGTCACTTTGCAAACTCTCAATCTCTTTATCAAAACGTTCTCTCTGACAGACCTTAATAAACGTTACCTCTGCCTGTCTCAGTTCTTCAACTTGCGACTCTTTGCTCACAATTCTGTCTTTCTTATCTACTTGGCAATTCTTCAAAAATCTTTTTACATATGCAAAACGTCTCAATAATCTCTGCACATCTGACCAGGCTGCCGAATTCAATGGAAACTCATCTGATGTGATTACTACACTTGCTGACTCTAAAACACTCGTCTTTTCTTCTCTTTCTTCTACACTTTCTTCTTCAACTTTATTCTTAGGCCAACTCTCTTCACTCAGCCCCAAAAAGCTAGGCCCGTTCCACCACACTTCATCACTACATAAATTTTCAATGTCTCTACCTCTTGTTGGAATATCGGCTGCATTAAGTGCGGTTGGAACATATCGCCATTGGTTAGCATTACTCACTGTCTGGATCTCGCTAACTCTGTTGGAAACAAATGGCTTGAAAATCTTTGCTGGACGCTTTATCCAGTACAAGACGTTCATTGAATCTGTCCAAAACGTCACTTCTTTAACATTCTTCCTCATTACATTACATACTTTCACAGCTAATCGTACAGCAATAGTCGCTCCCATCAGTTCTAACTGTGGAATGGACCTACTCTTCAATGGTGTCACTCTGGTTTTCGAAGTGACCAAACTTGTTCTTATGTTTTCATTACGTTCTGATCTTATATACACGACCGCGGCATAGGCCTCACGGGACGCGTCACAGAAAACTTGCAAGCTGTACGTAAATTCTGAAGACAATCCTAACCATCTTGGTACTTTTAAGTTACTCAAACTCCTTAACTGCTGGCGCCACGTTCTCCATTCTACCTCTAGGTTATCTGGTATCTTTTCATCCCAAGATGTTCCTGCTGTCCACACTCCTTGAAAGATCGCCTTAGCTCTTATCATAAATGGATCTAACAATCCTAGAGGATGATAGACCCGCGCCAACAGCCTTAAAACTTCTCTCTTAGTTATTAACTTTTCGTCTTTGTCTTCATTTACATTCACTGTATAAAAAAATTCGTCAGTCTCAAAGTCTAAGGACAGACCCAATAGCCCTGTAACTGGCAATTCAAAAATGTTATTTATTTGCTTGGCTCTTCTTTCTTGCGGCACAGACTTTAAAGCTGACCGCGCATTTGTCATCCACTTAGTTGCTTTCATACCTGCGTCAGCAAAAACTTTCGTCGCCTCATCTATCAACTCATTTATGTCACTTTCACTTTCTCTGGAATCAGCAAGGTCATCTACATACATTGAGTTTCTAAGTGTCTCTACAGTGGCTTTGCACGTTTGCTCATATCTCTTCGCATGACTTTGGACAATATACAGTGCTATGTACGGCGCGTCTGAACGTCCGAATAGAGTTCTCGTCCACTCGAAGATCTTATCTTCCCAAATGAAACGACAATACTTTCTATCAGCAGATCTTAGTGCGATTTGAAGGTACATTTCAGAGATGTCACCTATTACACAAAACTTAAACTTCCGAAATCTTATCAATACGTCAATGATGTCATTTTGTAACTTTGGACCTGGCAGAATTTGGTTGTTCAAACTTTCCTTCCCATACTTCGCTGAACAGTCAAATACCAAACGAACTTTAGTTGTCTCTTTCTCATTACGTATTATAGGAAAATATGGAATATAATAGCCTCCATCGTTCTCTTTTGGGGCAATTTCTTTTATATAGCCCTTCTCTTTGTATGACATTATGATCTCTTCACATCTTAAGAAATTGTCTTCATTCTTTTTTAGACGGCTTATCATACCGTTGGTTCTTTTCCTAACGGCTTCCTTATTTTCCTTTAAGATAGGTTGGTGCTTCCAAATAATTGGGGCTTGATATCGTCCGCCCTCAAACTTTAATTCTTTTTCAAGAATGTTATTAGCCAGCTTCTCATCAGAGGTCAGGATCTTACTTTCTTTGACATTATCTTTAATTCCCAAAACATCCAACTCCCATAATCGACTAACGTCTGACTCAAGCTGGTCTTCCATATTGTAAAAGTTGGTAGTTAACTGTTCAGTAGTAACTGCCTTCGTCTTTCCTACACACGTCCAACCCAAAGGTGTTAACTTAGCTACTGGTTCATGCTTCTTTCCTCTTATCTCTTTAAACACTCGATGATAAAAGACCAAATCTACCCCTATCAACATCTCATGATGGTCTCTCTGTGCCAATTTCGGAAATTTAACATTCTTTAGGTGATACCATTCATTCTTAACGTTTTCCCAGTGGATCGGTCTAGATTTCATTAATAAGGAACTAATGGACAACATAACTTCACTACTTTTGTACTCCCCGTTTACGTTCTCTAGACTCAGTTTAACTTTCGCGACAGAGACCTTCTCATTTACTTTATTCACCGTATTCATAGTTCTAACTTCACTTGACATCTTTTTCAACCCTAAAGCATTGACGACACTGTCACTGACAAAAGAACAATTGCTTCCTATGTCCAAGAGAGCATTAATAAAAACTTTCTTGCCGTTGTTAGACACAATTACTGGTACCGTTTGCAAAGAAACTGCATTCGGTGGAAAATTAAGATTACTTGCTTCAATTACATTACTGTCAAGCCTTGGCTCAGAGTCAATTACTTTTCCATGATGTAAAAGAAAATGATGGCGGTTCTTACCATCTGGAAAAATTTTACATTTTAACTTCACATTACGACAATCTTTTGCAGTGTGGTTTAATTTTAAACACACTCTACATAAGCGATTCTTGAATACGAAATCATTCCTTTCTTTGACATTCAGCATTTTAAAATCGTTACAATTATCCAAGTAATGACTCTCATTTTATTAAGCTCTCTTTGATGGTAAATACATTTAGGATGGAAAGCACCTGCTCCATTGTGAAAACTTTTGCATTTAACATCTTCATTAATTACTTGAACACATGCATGCATAGGTGGTTTAGCTCTAACTTTACTTTCAACATAAGTACTCTCTATGACTTTAGACCACTCGGTTAGAAATTCAATTAGAGATTCAAAATTCTCTCTTACCTTGTGATCTAAAGTCCATTTCACGTACTGCAGTAGAAGCTCTCTGGCCAGTCGTTCTTTTGCCGCGTGAAACAGTGCGTCGCTGTGTCCGTCGATCGAAGATTTGCCTGTCACCAACACCGAACCTTCGAAAACCGTTGTAAACCGTCGCAACTCCACCAGGTTTTCGCCGTCGATCGTCTTTCCAGTTCTCACCTTCCGTACCATCTCTGTCACCTGTCGCTGCTCTCCACCGTAAACTGAGTCCAGTCTCGCTAAACACACGTCATAAGAACTCTCTGTTGGGGATAATTACTTATTAGCTCTCGAGGGTCACCATCAAGACACGAAATCAATCTCAGCATTTTCACTTTACCAGAAAACGGTTGCGAATGTACAGTAGCATCGAATATTGACCTCCACTTAAAATAATCTTTCCCAGAAAACTTTCGTAAACTCAACTTTTCTAAACAGCACTCACTTTCGTTACTTTTGATTTTCGTCTTCGAACTTAACTTTAAATATTCATTAATTTCATCATTGATGCTGTTTATCTTCTCATCTACGAGGTCAATATCTTTCTCCTTTACATTCGCGTCGGTTTGTCTATCGTCGCCGATTAACAATGTGACCAACGCATAAATTTCATCTACCAGAAGGTCTCTCTTTTCAGACAAAACATTCTGTAAAGCCAAAATCTCTCTTTCTTTCTCATTCTTAGTTAGCAGTGCTCTTATCTCATTCATCACTTTAGTAATGTGGCCCTTTATTCCAGCAACTTTGCGGGATAGACTGATAATGTCCGTCATCTTATCCCACTTCTGACACCAATTTTATGTTACAACTTTACCAATCTATCCCTGTTAAAAGGCCAAATTACAGAAGTCGCAATCTCTTCGAATAAAACTTTATTCCTTTACTTTCAAACTTGATATTATTCTTTCTCTTTTAGTCTTTCAATATATGAGTTGACTTTACAGAAGTTGCTCTCCCAAGCTTTAATCACCAAAAAACACTTAACAGAGTTAATCAGCGACTAGACACAGATCTTACCGCCCCTGAAACTTACTTTACTGTCAATGACTACACACTTTGGTCTAACTAGCCCTGATCTTACCTCGTCACCGACTCTTCGTTGGTAGCACTCCACCCGTAGATGTAAACCTGCTGCTAGCCACGTCGCCCCTCGGTAGATCTTCAGCCGTCGACCCCGTCCAAATTCAAAACCTTCCCTTATATACCATCACTCCTAGTCGCCGACAACTTTCAAAACCGTTCAAAAGCTCTCCCGTCATTACATACTACATAGCTCGTTACCCTCTCTTACTAAACATAGCATTTCACGAAACATAGCTCAAACCAACTTAGAACTTCTGTAAAGCCAGCGCAGATATCTAATGAGATGCAATCATGCCTGTACATGCGTGCTAGGCGGTGAAAACTCCAATAGGGAGGAAAACGCTAAGCACACATACCTTCATATTATTAAGTATAATAAAAAACGAAGCATAATAAAACAGGTACAACAGCTCTTGAGCGTTACAAAAAAGTTCACGTCACTGATCTTCTCCTTCTGGCAACGCTCACCGATGTCATGAAAAGAAAACAGAAAAGCCGTTAACATTCTTGCAGATATTTCATAACACTGCACACTCAGTAAATTCCCCAAATAATGTGTCGTAGGCCTATATTCTGTATCTCATCACTAGAGGTCACGACCAAAATGAGACAAAACATTGGTGGATAGTGAAACACTCTATTATTATCAGCAAGGCATGAGAAATAACAAAAATTACAAGCTGGTATCACAGCCCCTCGATGATTATGAATTGGTTTTAGCTAGGTCTTATCAAATAATGATGTCTATTAGGCCTCTAAAATGTCTAATGGGCCGGAGAAGGCGTAGCAAATAGCACGCCCTGGCTGCAACGCAGGTGGCTGCAAGCCCGAAAGAATATCGTTCATATTGACAGCAAAGACGTCATTTTCAGACATCAGAAACTTTGTCTTCGACGAATCCATGGAGCGGTATCCTTGCACCCGCAGCCAATAAGGATCAGCCGGGTCGTAGCTTTCCAGGGCTTGAGCTACATATCTGAATGCTTGAGCATTCCGACGCCCTCCCCGCACAGAAACCAGGAGGAAATCACCTGTCTTGATACGAGCTGGTGCGAAATCAGCAAGTCGCGTGTCGTCATGCAGCTCGGCATGCTCCTCGGTAGCTTCTGGAACTACTCCTTCGTCGCTCGCGCTCATGTTGCTAATTGGCTGATCTTTCGCGGCTAGCTCCATCTGTTCCTTTACTGGCGAGGACGTGAGGACAACGGGACGCCGCCTGTTGGACCGGCTCCGTTCCCGTGGAGCACTCCGCACCAGCTTTGGCAAGGGTCGAAGTTCCTGTGGCGAGACCAACCGGGTATCGTCCGTGATCACAGACGTCGAGGTAGAATCCGCGCCACTTTGATTTTCAATGGCGATGTCAGTCGGCTGAGCAGGGGAAAAGTCATCATCAGAAAATGCGTGACGGTCGCGAGGCCAAATTCCGGTCTTCTTGAACCCATTTATGATGGTAGGGATTGTGAAGGCCTCACCAAAGGCACCGCTGATCAGTAGTCCAACATCGTGAATGCTGAGGATTCTCGCGGGATTGGCTTGGTGCCAGCTGCGAACTGCCAGCAGCGAGTTGAGGGGTGGCCCATAACACCCCACCTTCAGTGGCCCATAACTCCCCACCAACAGCATAAGTATAAAAAAAGCTGGATAATATACATGCGTAATACATTCATGCCATTGACCTTTGTTTTTTGGAAGATGATCACCAAAGCTATGTTAATACAGTCAAATTGTTAATTTGTACCCAAGCATGATAGTCCGGGAGCTAGCGTGAAGTTGTGCAGGGAACGAGGTAGTACATAAAACTTTCACATAGCATAGCACACCTCTAACCTACTGCAAAACTTCGCGTCTGCCGGATCAGATCATTTGCTTTTCAGAAATAGAGACGATAACAAAATCCTATGTATTTCCAATGGTAAAATTGTGACATTTAAGGTGTTGACTCCATTTTTTTCGAGTTTTTGCTCATAAAAGTTACACAAATTGGTATTTTTTTGAACTGGTTATTATAGAAATCATCTACAGATCATGATCTTTCAAATGAGTTATCATTCAGTGACAGAGGATGAAGTAAAGTGTACAAACAGACACTTTTCGTTGGTGTAACTGCAAATTTTAACATAGAAATTTCAGGAAAATTGTTGATATACTTTAACGAAAAGTGTCTGTTTGTACACTTTACTTCATCCTCTGTCACTGAATGATAACTCATTTGAAAGATCATGATCTGTAGATGATTTCCATAATAACCAGTTCAACAAAATACCAATTTGTGTAACTTTTATGAGCAAAAACTCGAAAAAATGGAGTCAACACCTCAGATGTCACAATTTTACCATTGGAAATACATAGGATTTTGTTATCATCTCTATTTCTGAAAAGCAAATGATCTGATCCGGCAGACGCGAAGTTTTGCAGTAGGTTAGAGGTGTACTATGCTATGTGAAAGTTTTATGTACTACCTCGTTCCCTGCACAACTTCACGCTAGCTCCCGGACTATGACTATGCTAGAAGAAAAAAACACTTGTGCAAAAAGAGCAGTCGATTTTTGAAAAAACAGTAAATTGACTAAAAAAAAACAGAGAAAAATAAAATTTCGCTCAGAAACTTCTTATGTACTTAGTTACGATGTTTTCGTTCATGTACACTTGAAAAATAAATTTCAGGTTGGATAGTTAGTGTATAGAGGGGTGGCCCATTACTCCCGCCGGCTCATAACTCCCCACTCTCCCCTATAGTCTCTCTGGAAGTGTCGGTCTCTTTGTAGCGTGTAATATTCCCAGCTGTTGCCCGTCGTGGTGATTGCCGATCGAGATCGTTATGCCAGTTGCACATGTTTCAAATAATTCAACCACGGGGTCAAAATCCGGGCAGGCTACCGATATCACATTCCATAAGGAAAACGATAATTCTCACATTCACATTCAATGTTACAATATGCTGATGGCTTCTTGTTTTTTCACTCTTTGTCTGAGGGATCTCTAAAACTAACACGTAGACCATTCATTGCTCCTGCAGTAGTGCTTGTTGCTCTCTTAGAATGAATTTTATAAACCATTAAATCAATTTTTGATTAAAATGAGCAAACAGGTGCTCAAAAATGTGCTCCAGGTTATCGGTGGAAATGTCAGGCTTTTAACAAGTGCATATAGGTAATAGATTGTTTTACATATTCAGAGTTGGGCCTTATTGTCTACAACGTACATAAGACATCGTAGACCTAAAACGCAATGGAATTGGGAATCTTAAGGCCTATGAACGAGCGTTCAACAAGAACGAAGGTTTAGCGTGCAATGTAATTATTTAGGCTAAAATGAGCTCTAAATTGGACACTCTACTTCAAGGGAGAGAAATCTCGCTCCACAAACCGTCAAGATTATCCAGAGTGCCATGCAGGTTCTCCATTCCTTTCACGATCGCAATAGCATCATAAGTAAGCGTCCTAGCCTAATTCAGCATAAGAGCAAGCATCATTCTGCAGGACCAATGAAAATCTCATGGAAAATCTTTCACTTTCAACTTTCTATGTTTTCTTTTACATTATTGTCAAAGTGAAAGTATGGTGCTTCAACAGAAATGTCCTGAGGTGATATTAGAGGTATCAGTAGCGACAAAGTTAGCAGGAAATATAGAATCAGAAAAATTGATTTGTAGGCCAACTGACGAACTTCATGTCAACAATATGTATTTATAATATATTTGATTGAAAATAATTCGGTTACGGAAATGTAATTATACCGAATTGACAGAAGTATATCTGAATATCCAAAATTCGTCATGCATGTTAGTTGCAGGCGTCTATTTTGGGTGGAATTGTACAAAATCTTTAGGCACACGCCATCACAGATATCGGAGATTGTCAAAGATTGTGATTCTTGATCGCAGAGCTATCAACCGCCACAGCGAAGTAGACACCTTCTATGATGCTCACTGCTATCAAAGCAACTGTAAAATATGCCTAGCTTATTTTTATATTCATATTTTAGCTTGGATTTACGCCAAGCCCTTTCATACCTATCACCTGACGACAACCCGGAGATCCAGTTGTCAGCTGATTTTTAGCATGAATTTGCATGATATGAATGACTTTTGACATTGAAATTTCTCTGATTCCTCATTTTATGTAGATTTAACCTTTTTCTGCAGTGGTACTACCCTATGCTTCTTATTGATGTACAGTAAGTGTGAATGTATGAGTGTTGTGTAGTGTCTTCTCATTTGCTTGTGATGACTAGTCTAACTAGAAATGTTACATGGCTATCGATGCCATCCATAGTCTCATGATGATGTCGGGTTAATTCGGGAAATAGATTGAAGTCTCGTATCTGTCGCAGCATTGTAGTTGTGAATTCGACACCCCCTTCTTGATCGATAAACAACCTCAGCTTCTTTGCAAATTCGTATCACAGAGCGTGAGGGTCAGTGGCGTAGCGTGAGTTTCTTGCGCCCGGATGCGAGATACTCATTTGGCGCCCTCAGCCTCCGTGTTAACCATCTTTGAATCCTCAAATAAGGAGAATTAATCCGATTGACACCGCTCTGAATGCCCACAGTCAAATTGGACAATTAAAAGTAGAATTATTAAACATTTAAAACAGCTCATATTTTGTTTAAGAACATTTGAATAAATATAAACTGGATGGTGATTTAATTTCAGTTGTTATGTATTTTTATGTATTGTTTATTTTTCTTGATTCCCTGACTATTCAAAATTACACTGATTAATGAATGACTGCGAAAGCAAAAATACTCAAAGTAACATTTAATTTAAAATAACTTTTATTATTAATGCTTTACATTTTAGTTTTGTTTCGGTGTTTATGACTCTGTTAGTGTAGTCTTTCAAATAAATTTAAGCACAAAACCTTAGAATTTAACTCTTCGGGCCGCATACGGCCCCTAATCTCAATTTCTCAACAAATACGTTGCTGGGTCATTCCATATAGTAACGTACACCACATTTTATCTACATTTATTAGTATAATTCTTCAAATACAAATCACAGTAAGGATTACAAAACGTCATATGAAAGAATAACCTCAGACTGTTCTATGGTAGTAATGTGAATAAAATCCCTTTCATAGTCTTGTCTCAGGAGCGTTGCAAAGTCGGTAACGTACACCACAGGATAAAATCGACTTTTATCACTGTCCTAACTTTAGATGAATATTCCTGGTCTGCAAAGTCAAACAGGTGTCTGTGAGTTTCACAGATTAGTACCTGAGTGTATCGAGAATAACTCACAGAAAATTCAGCTATTTTCCATGCTATCTTCATTGATTTACTTATCGAAAAGCAAAACGATGCGTGGTAACGTACACCACATCACTACACCACGGAAAATGCAAACTCAGGAAATCGTGTTAAATTGATATTTTTTCTTATTTTTTGCTTCAATATTGATAATACTGTGTCTAAATTACTCAGTGCTTTACATGCCGACCCTCTCTAGACCTTTCATATCCCTTTAACATCATAACTTTGAAATCAAAACGAACAATTTCCAGAAAAAAGTATCTTTTGAAAAAACATCAGTTTTCAGCAACTTGTTCTGCAAATAGTATCAAATGTTCATCAAAGTCCTTCATCGTACTGTAGAAAAGTCATACTGTGATGAGGTGAAGTCATAAGCATCTCCACGACGTAGTTTCGATGGACGATTGAGTTGAGCTACCACATCCTCCAGTCCAAAAGCAGAATTATCAGGATTCATGGGAAACGAAAAGCAATTCCATCTCAGACTCCACAGATCAAACTTGTTGGTCAGTATTTTCATGTACTCGAGCATGAAGCGATTTTTGAATTGTGAGCTGGGACCGTCACTCCAAAATATGACGTTGTCTCCAGCTTCACAAAATTCCATCATGAGTCTGTTCAGAAAGTAAGAGACAGAAGTCTTAGTGTGGTCATTCAGATCAGTAACGAAGCACAACATCTGCGGTGACTCTCCTGGTCGGTATAGAGCCACAGTGAAGAGAGTGATCTGATGTTGTGCCCAGTAGGTACTCTGAGCTGCATCTTGATAGAAACATGAAAAGTTCTCAGAAAAATCAAAGTGAAAGATTTTTTGTTTTTCATCCGCTTCTGATAGTTTCTGGCGAGAAAAAGATAGACTCTGCTGCTTTTGAGTAGCGTGATGAACAAGGAAAGACGAACATTGAGTTCTGAACTTCTCTATGCAATCCTGCAATGATTCGGTCTTGATAACTTGCTCCACTCTCTTTCCCTCTGACACCCACCACTTATAGTAATACAGACATCATTCTGATCAGAATCTTCCTTCAAAACTTTGATATCAAAGAGTTGGCCATGAGAACAAGTAGAACACGACAATCTTCGACAGTGCTCGGTGGGTGGAGAACACATCAAATAGTCTTCTACCCATAGGGAATCATACTTTCTCACTCCTTCCAAATGAAGAGCCAAAGCGTCGCAAACATGCATGAAATTTTGATGAGTGAGGCAACAACAGGATTCAACTGGTGTGGATTCGTAGGAGAACACATGTCTAGGCCTCAACGAAGCAAACTTCGACATTTTGACTAATTCGCCAAACTCCTCAACGAACATTGCATAACATTCCTTCAAACTATACAGCAAGAAACGCTTTTGGGTTTTCTCTCTGCCCACCTTGACAAACTCCTTCCTACCTGCACACCATCGAGAGATAGAATCACGCTGATAGAAATCCGTGATCTTTTCTATCGTGTCCTTAGAAAGACGTTCACGTGGAGTAGGAGGAGTACTAGAGGTAAAGATCAGAGAATTCAGGTTCCTAACAACGACCTGCTTCTTCGTGGAAGAATTAGGTAAAAGACCTAGAGCTCTAATAGTAGCCCTACGCTCTGAAGAATAGCTTTTATAGGCACACTTATCTGTTGGTGGAGTTATAAGTTTCCTCGCCTTCTCCTTCATGCGCAGTCTTTTCATCACAAGAGCCTTCTGTTTTCTTATCTTCGCCATCTTCACAGGATCCTTTTTCTGCACTTCTCGAATTCTTCGGAGTCTCTCCTTCTCCTTGCTCCTCAACTCGTCTCCCTTTCGCTTTCGGTATGCTTTCTGAACTTCGGCTCTGGACTTCGCCATCTTGCCTGCACTCGTCAATAACGAAGCTCTTCGCATAGCACAATGCAAATAAGCTGATGCGTTTCAGGCAATATCTCATCCAATCAGAATAGCCTGATCGAGTCAGAGCCTCATCTGAGGTGTTAGATGGTTGCTACTAGCAACCAACGACGTCACCCAGAATAACGCAGAGATAAGAGAGAGGATAGATCAACAGAGAGATCTGCATGCTATTGGGGCTGTTCATTGACTAAAATTCTGCCGACAGAAAATTAAACCGATTTAATATTCTGCCGGCAGAATATTCAGCCGACTTAATGAATGACGGTATATCACCGAAACTGGCAGAATATTCAGTCGGTTTCGGTGTTATACCGTCATTCATTAAGTCGGCTGAATATTCTGCCGGCAGAATATTAAATCGGTTTAATTTTCTGTCGGCAGAATTTTAGTTAATGAACAGCCCCATTGTTATCAGCGTGACCGTTTAGCGGAGCTAATAGCATGGGGAAATCCAACTTGATCTCACAGCCGGCTGATAGCGTTGGCAGCAGCAGGCAGAGAGCGTTGGAATGAGAAATTCTTATGCTGTTGTTCTCTGATAGAGACCAGTGCTATCGCACGAAGATGAGAGGCACCGATGATGTAACCAAATTACAATAGTTTTACACTATGAAGGTTCTAGTTATGTTAGTGCGTAATCGACCAATATTCACAAAAGTGCTGATTATTGGTAACGTACACCACGCATCAAAATTGCGTTTTTTGGTGTGTTAACCTAGAATATATTAAGTTTTTGTAGTGCCATGAGATGATCTGTGTTAAATGGAGATTTTCTGGCACGATCGTTTGCTTTGTTACTTAGTATTTTGAAACACAAGAAACTTTTCGGATTTTTTGGTAACGTACACCACACGAGTTTTTACAAAACTCAAAGCCATATTGAATGGACTATTTCTGATAGAAATATGGATTGCAGCACACCATTCGAAAGCTAAAAGATCAAGCTAAAATACCGTTTATTCCTAAAAAAATTCATACACTTCTGTAGAAATCGTAAATCAAATAAATTTGCTAGTCAAACTGAAATGCGATATGCATGTACACACCTTCCTTTTACAGGGTCACAAAATACCAAAATTTCGTAAGTACTGCAATTTTGATTAGGGATATCTTAAATATGGCGTGTCATGAACATGTTACGTGAATTCGAAGTAAATCAAAGCATTATTCATTTTTTCGAAAAATGGAAGAGTTACGTGGAATGACTGTGCTATGTGTTTCTCACATATCATGAATGCAGTCCATTTGTAAGCTTATACTGCATTTACAGAATTGATGGATAACTTTAAACATAATGAATCTCTGAGTGGGACATTTCATGATCACTCAGTCAGATCAGACTAAATTATAAGAAGTCTTCGTCAAATTATGAATATAAGATGAAGTTGTCTTGTCAATGTGGCGCCCCCACAAAAGTCGAGTACAATATTTCTGATTTTCCACCCCTCTTTACCTGCGGCCGCATCCATGCGCATCCCCCCTAGCTACGCCTCTGGTGAGGGTATGATTAGTCCTCCTCTGTCTTTGATGGAAATAAGAGAAGTATTATTTGATAATTGGATGTCTGATGTTAGGGCAGGAGCACAGTTTACACACTTAATTCTTCTTTGGAGAGATCGTGAATGTATCCTCAATGTACAGCGACAAAGCTCTGTATGATGGGATTGGTTCTTCAGCATCGGAGTCGCTGCTGAGTTCCTTTGAGTTCGTATAATTTTTACCCCTTCATCATTTTGCAGATTCTTTATGTATTTCTCGGCATAGTTCAGGAATTCCATCGTTTCTTCAGCTCTTTCACGTGTAATCGGAGCCTTCCAGCCGTTTCCCCGTGGCTGCTCACATTGAAAACATCAATAACCGGTCCATTATTCTGATGAAGGTTTCTGTGGCCGAATGAATCCTCAAATTCAGGATCATCGAGTCTTTCTCGGACAAAGCGGATCGAATCTGCTACCGATGAACTGAGTGTTTGGACGCACAAAGAAACTTTCATTTTCTGGTGGGAAAAATTAATATGCCTGCTGGTTAATTTGTTCCCACAGGGTAAACCTTCCTCCTGTTGCAAATTGTGTAGATTTTATATATCTTGCCATGATATTGATTGTTGATCTTCAAATTTGAAGGAATCTAAAAAATGCAGAAAATACAGTTATGAAATCACATTAATCACATTAATGAACCCTAATATATGCTTTCTGTGATTAAGCAGCAGTAGTGCAATGAAGCTGAATAGTTAAGTAACGATTGCTAACACATTATTTCAGGTTTTGCCTCTTGATTATCATGACAGACATGGTGATGTTCATGACACGAGCTGCATATTTTAAAATCTGATTCACCAAGAAACGTGTATGATATATATTTATAAAGGGTAATATAATATTAAGGAAATCACTTCGATAGTGCATACAAATCATACAGAGTGCAGATAAATGTTTAGCTCATCCCATCAAAATATTTAAACATTCGCTTTTGTCACAAAATGTGAAACATCAGAAGATACAAAGTGCTTTTATCTAATTCCATATTTTAGTAAAAATACAATTGAAGACCAACATTTAGGAGGGATTTTGTGGAGTACATCGCTGTGATGGGTGCAAAGTTGCAGATGGCAACCTGCTGAGGAGACATGTGAGCTCACTCCACCAAATGTCAATGATCCAAAGCAGGGCAGGACTTGAATATCTGCGCTTTTGCAGTAAACGTTGCAATACTTAGCTAGGATCACCTTGCGACAAAAACGCGTGCCTTCTTCAACTTGCATAGAGCTTCAACTACTTAGAGTTTTTTAAAAACTTGAAATAATTTGGTGATTGCCGATGTATTTCAATTTTCTATATTTTGCTTTAAACAGACGAGTAATTTTGGAATTTTCTATGAAATGCAAAATATTAGAGTAAGCCTTAATGCAGGTTATTTGAGATAAGCATAAGAACTTAAACTAGAGGAAATCAAAATATTTAGAATATTCCTCTGAACTCCAGATATAATAATGTAAGCCCTATGCTCATCAACCCAAAATTTTGTTTTGTGACAGTCAATTTGTAATGTCATTTAATGCAGAAGAAAATTGTTAATCGGGTAGAATGAGGGTATTACATTTTTCATTCCCATTGCCTTGTATTCTTTTTTTGTGTTGTCATTTTGTAAAGTTTATTGGATCTGTTCTAAATGCATATGTATATAAAGGTATGAATTGTTGATTTGAACTCACTGTATGCATGCAGCGCGTTTCTGACCAGTTTTAGCATATGACAGGCGTCGAAAAATACAGAAACCGACCGCTGCGGATCGGACGGATGCTGACAGGAGCTCTTGATGTCACCTTTTAGCCGGACACCCAAATTCTTCACCACAGCTGGGTTAGATTGATGTCCGTCAATGTTAGAACCAGGGGTGTGAACTCGATCGAGTTTGAATCGAGTTCGAGTTCGACATTAGATTGATTTCAGGGCCCTACGAGTGATAAGCTTCCCCGTTTTCACACTACATAGCATTAAATTTAAAAGGACAAGTTTAATCCAAAAATTATATTTGCTTTCATCTGCAAGCACTACACCAACTTGTTGGTGCGGAGGAAGAGAAGCGCCTCAGTCAAATTGGACTTTAGAGAAGCCCTGTTGTCCCGAATCAGGAGCTGGAGATGGGTAAAGCATCGCTCCACCGATACTTGAGTCGTCGGGATGGATGCAAGGGCGCGGCAAGCTGGTTGAATCTGTATTGGGTACAGATCGATTACCTCCCTAACAGTATTGGCCGTCACTCGTCCGAGTCCTTCAATTTTCCTCATCATTTCCTCGATATCGCCCACATGAGGGGCTCGCCATTGAGATTCCATGAGTCCAGGTACTCATCAAACCTAGACATTTTCTGCGTCGAGGTGGGAGGGCTGTACGGGGAAGATGCAGCCGACAGTGCTGGTGACCCCGGTAACTGAGACTGCATTCGCTCATATGTCTCCCGAAGCGCTGCCTTAGCAGTTTCCTTCTGTGTAGGGGTCAGCAGAATTCGGTAGCGGGCGTCCACCCACACCGCTGCAACAACGAATCGGTTGTTCATCAGCTTCAATTCTCGCACTCGGAGAGCCTCGACCATGTCCTTGGCGATCGATCCCTCCTTCTGGTCGATTTGGAAGATCACTTCCTTCCACACCTTGAAAAACTCCCCGGGTGTGAGGCTTTCGATCTAATAGGCTTTGACCATGACTCATCGAATGTGACAATACGAACAGCCCCAATGTTCACATTGTCTAAATATTTGAGGACATTTTCTTGCCAGTATATCAGGGCACAAGTAGTTGAGGAATCTCAAGATTATGAATGCTTAGTATTGATGGGTATTTTTTATCAAAAACGACAGTTGATTTCTTATTAAAAGATTTTTTGCGGAGACTCACATGTTCAATCAGGAGTGAGCTGGATTTCTATCAAATTTCATTATTGGGTCATCATACAGCTTTCATTGTCATTTACACCGTCCGAAGAGAGACATCAATAATGATAATTGCTTTTTTGCATGCCATGATGCATTAGGACATGACATTGAAGTTAACACAATGAAAAGTAACACATCTGTTCTATAAGAAAACACAAAAAAATAACAAAATTACGGACTAAGCGTACTTAATGAAACAGTAACCATATCAAGGTGCCTTGGATTTCACTCTCCTACTCTGATTCCCTTTTCGACTTAAAAATCTAATGCAGATAGAGTTCAAAAGATAAGAAGGACATATTGATTCTTAATTGATTGTATAATTGATTCTAAGAATCACTTTTCACTTACTGGGTGACTGTCTCATTTCGACGCTCAGGCCGGGATTCCTGAAGGAAGCATTTTCATTCCTCCGTCGGTAATGTGACGTATCGCAGGGAACCAGAATAGAGGTGGCAATGATAGTCGACGCCATGGCCATCAGAAAGAGATATCTTGGGACGCAAAGCGTCAGTCATTTGTCGGCTACATTGATTTTGGTGGAGGAGTAGCTCCGGACGCAACTCAGGAGGCAACCGAGGCATTGGTCTTCATGGTGGTTGGGATATTCGGCCATTGGAAACTGCCAATCGCGTATTTTCTGACAAATGGTCTTCCAGGACGGCTGACCTATGCTCTCGAGAGACTACACCAAATGAGAGTCGATGTTCTAACCAGGGGTGTGAGCTCGAACTCGATGTTTTTTCTGAACTCGAACTCGATTTCATGACCCATCGAGTTCGAGTTCGGAAACTGTACAAGCTTATGTCGGAGATTACAACTTCTGTCACTTGAATTCGTCATCTCTTCCCTCGCAATGTTTCGATTTAATTCGGCGAAGGAGGAAGCATAAACAAAATTTACCTTTAAATCGCTTGGCGGCCGCGTGAAATTCTTCAGTTATCTCAACGCGTCAATAAAACCACCCACTCATACCAGCAAATTATGTAACATAGGATGAGGAAATGGTTAACCCTGTATTTGGCACATTATGTTAGAGTGATCAGAAAAATTATTTTTTGACTTTAACTTGTTAAACATTGTCTATTTGAAGATAAAGTACCATTTGTTTTGCAATATCTGTTTTCTGATAGATTTTATAATTTGTTGCATATATGCAACATTGCCAAATAGAGGTACAAAAACGAAGATTTGTCTTATTTTGATAAACTGCTTTTAGATGTCATCTTTTGATAATTTATAGCATTATTGAATGCAAAACGTCCTAATTTCTGAAGAAATATTGATTATTTGCGTTACCAGTTGTTGATACGTATATATATATAGGCCTATATTTGGCCCTAATAAACTGTTAACTAAAAATCCAAATTATGCCCAATCAAAAAGTTGTGATTCATACTAGCATCATTTATTATCAAAAACGTCAGTTTGGATTTCTGGGAAGATTTAGCAGTGAAAGTCCTTGAAACAGTTCCTGTCTTTGTTCAAACATAGGCATATACCACATTTGGAACAGTAAATGTAGCTGTAACCGGACACGCATTGGCGGCAACGGTTTCTTTTGTCTCTCACTTCCGGCCAATGACTACGTTGATCCCGCCGTACTTCCGGAATAGGTTTAGCAATTGCTGGTTTCTTGCCACAAATAGGAGGTGGAGACAAGCTTCGTTTGATAGGGCGACCAACAGGACGATGGAGATCCACATCTTTCAAGCACAGCGATTGGGCCACCTGGAGAATAAACTTTCTAAGGCCGAACATTTCCTTCTTTGGCAGCTGCCTTTGGTCACAGTGACGGCGATATAATAGCCACCCATTGTATCTTCGCTATATCGACGCAATGGAATATTAGCTTCAAATACCATCTTTTCTTAGGATTCATTTTCGTACGATACAAGGAAATCAGCATATCAGCTAGATCAACCCCTCCCATTGAGGAGTTATAATCAACTATCATGTCAGGACATGTGACGTCAACAAAGGCCTTGGTTTTCCCATCCCAACGACGAAACGGTTTGTTTTGCATCGATTCCAGAGAAAGTTGAGCCGACCACAACACATTTGTTGTCATACCATTTCATGAGATGAATTCCACTGTTGAGATCCGTCTTGTAATCAAACGTACCTCTCCCTTGAGCTTTCAACTCTTTTTCTGAAGACAAAGGACAGCTCGCAATTCGATTTGTCCTGAAGGTTCGCGGTTGCCAGTATTCCTTCTTCCTTCAGCCGACTCATGAGACCTAACGTGGAGAACCAATTATCAAATAGTATTCGATATCCTTTGTGTCTTGGAACTTCTTTCAACAATTTCATCACGATATCTTCTACTCCGCATTTATCCGTTCCATGACATACACTATTCTTTCCAACATAGAGGAAGAAGTCGTAGATCATCCCTGATTTTCCCGCGCGGACGAAATTCTTGAATCCCCACTTGTGTATTTTCTTTGGCAGATGCTGCAGAATTCCACTTCTCTTCGTCTTAGCAGGAATCATTTGTTCATCTAGAGATTGACATTGCTCTGTCCTGGTTAATACAACTCTGACGCACAGCTTGAATAATTGGTTCGACTTGAATAATTTACCTGAATTTTCATTCTTGGTGGTATTATCGACAACATGCAAATATCGACGAAGAGTTTGATACGTTTTAGGGCCATGACATCAGCGATGGGACCATACTAGTTTCGGAAGACCAATACATAGTATAACAAGGTTGGATTATGATTGACATGAGCATATTGATACCGATTGAATTGCTGCATCTCCTTGAAATTTGTTGCTATGCTCTTCCGGCTTCCTGCATGCTGTTACAAGTTTGTCTGTCAACTAGCATAGTGAATATAGAATCCGGCCAGAGAAATCTTGAAATACGTCTGCAGGTGATGGACTTTCTTCTGGAGGAGAAGAGAAGGAATTTCCTTGGAATTCGATATTTCCCGGCAACTGGTTCTCGTTTGCGCCATTTGAAATCGGTCGCCCCTCTTTCTTCATCTTCACTTTCATCATGAATATCGTCCATAACCATCGTTCCTGAAAAAAAAGGCATATTTTTGAGTTTCATATCACATAACGAAGTTCAATTTTGATTTAAAACATCATATTCATATACAGGTTGGATCAAATAGGAGTGAATTATAATGTATTCATAAGAATAGGCCTACAGACAGGGCGTATGCCTAGCCAGTCGAAACATTGTGCTGATAATACTATACAATGCAGAAAATAAGAAAAAATGTCTTACTTTACTATCATTTTGTAAATATTAAGTGTCAGAAATTATTTCGAGAACTAAATATGAAACATGTAGGCTACAATGTTACATACATGCAGTCGAGTAATAGTCTCAATATATCAGAAAAATCTCATTTAAAATGCAAAGTAACAACCGGATTGATTTCAAAGAATATTATAAATAATATGACTGGGATAGTTTCGGTATACATACCTTGCATTTTCATTGTCAGCATAATACGAATTCCTCAGTATGCGCCTCGTTTACGAAGCTGATTTGGTGTGAATATTTTCTGCATTCTTCCTCAGCCTCATCATCAAGATCAGATATTTCCGAATCTTGACGTAGGTTCCAATAACGAGATTTACAACTTCTTCTATACGATAGCCACGATATCGTTTCCTCCTCTCTGGATTCATTCTGAAATCAATATTAAAAATAGAGATTAGATTGAACATTAGATCCAACCAACATTCAAAGCTTTTTTATACACTTCATCAACATTTTAAATCTGATAATTAGGATTACTTTTGTGCTAGCTCATTTTCTAGTTTTCTCTGACATTTTTAAATCTGTCTACAATTATGAATTTCATGTAGCGTATCCATGGATTACTATGTATAGAAATGATAGGAAAGGCAGAGTAAATAAAAAGTAATCCATGACCTATTCCGTTACTTTTGGTGCAAATTTAAAATTTCAATTTCAAATCCAGACAGACAAAATATTTATTTCAAAGCATTGAAATATTTTAACTCACTCTTAATGAACTTAACGACTTTTGATTAGTTATCTGTAATGGATAAGGGACATAACAGAGGTTATGAAACCACCAGAATGCTTGTCATGCAAAATGGTGAACATTTTCCACTATAATTCACATGAATGTAAAATCTTAATTAAATGCGTGGCTGCTAATATATTTTCCTAGAATAACCTCACTTGGAATGCTGACAGCCAGCTGATAAATTCAACTCACCTTAGTCTTCCGGCGCAACGAATAATATGAAGACTCGGATTGAATGATATACCGGCAATGAGCCTGACGTAAGTACTATAAATAGCAATACAAGATCCTCATGTATAGCTTGCTATGCACGATTCAATCATGAATGACGAACACAGCAACTTTGCATGGTTTGATATCGCAATTTTGATGCCGAAAGTCGTGGGAATGTTCATGATATTGACATAAAAATCACCCCCTATTTGAACCATTGTCGCATATATGCAACAAATGAATATCTTCAACCGCAGAATGAGAAAATGAGATTCTGCAGCTTTTCATCGAATAGATTATATGTAATAAGGTCTTTCTCAATATGTTTCATGAGCTAAATTGCTTTGTAAACCCGTCAGTAACATTGAAAAATATATAATGCACTACTATAGAAGAAAAAAATATAGTGGTTATTTTTTTTGGAAACTGTGCAGTCGGAAACTATGCTTTAAGTCAATTGTTCAGATTTTTGATGCAAAATTACTGTAAATCAAGGTAAGAATTATATTTAAGAGCGGTATTGACACTAAACTATCAATATTATTTTGTTATCCATAGTAAGTTTGATTTGTTGCATATATGCAACAGTGCCAAATAAAGGGTTAATTTGTCACAAGACATTTTCTTAAAGAAACAAAGAGTTGGCATCTAACATGGACATTAACTTGTAAACGATAAATGAATGAACGGATAACAAACCATCCACGACTGGTTTGTTGACATAAGAGAATGAATTGACGCAACTGACCATCATCGTCTATTGATAGAAAGTGATAAGTAGACTGAAGGAGTTACATGCTTTTATGAAAGTTAATGCCGAAAAGTTATCTCTGGGCATGTCTTGAATAGATTAGGCAATTAAGTGTTTAAGCTTGGTCAAACAGCAAGTTGAATGTTTTCTCTTCAATTGAAAAGGTGTCAACTACACCACGTAAAGATGATGTTAAGTAATTATCGCCGCTTGTCGAACACTCAAGAGTTTGGATTGCGAAAATTGGAAAAAGTTTTTTCTATGCATTCACTTATACATGTAGTGACATCGTTGACGCATTCAGACGTTCAAATTTCGTGTGCTCTTCGCGTGATATTTTGATTTTATCCGTCCGGTCTACACTCAGCGACATTTTTTCTCTCGAAGTTCAGGTCAAATAGAAAAATCCCCCACAATCAAATTACGGGTAAGTACGAAACTATAGCCTTATCCTATGACGTAACCACAAGTTCCTATTCTCTTTGAATTCGTTTTAAGCTCATGTATCAAGGGAGGCGGAACACACCGGAAACCCTGAAGCGCCACTTGTCTCGTTCCCATCCAAAAGAATATGCAGGAGTGAAAAGAAAGACAAGGAGGTGAAACAAGTCTGATGGGAAATGAAAGGGCAGCCAGGAATTGCCAAGTTTTTCACGCCTGCTCCTGCCCCGACCGCCGTGGTCAAGCTAGGAGAAGAAGGACGTGACATCTGCCATCCTAAAAATGGCAGTTTACGACGGCGTGGCTCTCACTTTCTTTTTCGGGAGATGGATTCTAATTGATAGCAGGTAAGAAGCTTTTATAATTTCTCAACAGTTGTATCACTCTTCCTTGTTAAATGAAAGGAAAAAATTGATTATATTATTATGTTAAATAGTTAGCAGAATGTTTGCTCTTCCCTGGGGTGTTGTAAATCGCTCAACCTTCATATGGTGTATACTATAATTCTGTACGTGCCATGATTTCTCACCTTAACTGTCTTTTTCTTCACATCAGAACTTTTTCTTTATACGAGATAGTAGATATACATTACTTCATAGTTTTCCATAACAATACATCATTTTCTTTAACACAGGGATGGCGTGGGAAAAACTAAACATTTCGATCAGTCGGGAGGCAGTTCGAAGACTCATCATGGACACATTCAATGCTGAGAAGGAGAAGCTGATTTCTTTGATGGCGGCGACTTTGATCAGTGTAAAATTTGATGGCGTGTGAGTAATAGCGCATATAGTTTTACTAAAATTTGACGCAGGCTATTTTCTTTTTTCTCTTTCCTCACCACTCGTCTACGATCTCACTTCATGGGCATCAACGTACAGTTCTGGAGTGGAGGGGAACATCACGTTCGCACACTGGCGTTGAAGGATACGGAGGCCCGTCATGATTCGGCATCTGTGAAAGACATCGTGGTTTTTTTTGGGGGTGCGGCCGGGGTTTTTTTTTTTTTTCTTGAAGGAGTTCCAGATTTACCTGGAGCAGGTGCTCGTTGTGGTAGTTTTTACATCACAAGTTAATCCCCAGTAATGAATCAGTAATGCAAATGAGAAAATGATAACAGCCTAAGGTGAGGGAGGCAATTTATTGTCTAAGAAGTTGATCTAATTACGTATAATTTTTGTTAATTTTCCTATTTCTATTTACGTCTAAGTTTGTCATTAGTTTTCTACGTACAACGTAAGGTTCTTTGTTCTTCTATAATTTCATGTATTAATTTGTTCATATTTACGTGTTTTCACAATTTATGAAATAATAATGTATCATTTAAAAAAGTGTATCAAATCAATAAATACTCATTTGCTAATTGTGTACTGACATTGATGGTGACTCAGTAGAATCAAGGAAGAAATGAGGTTATGTGCGCAGGGAAGAGAATCTTCCGGATTTATCCGGATTTTTTTACGGCCATCTGGGTCATTTCTGAGATTCACCAAAAAATGCAATGAAAATGGAGGGGTAAGGGGTAAGGTACGTGGGCCCCTAAGATGGAATGACATCTTCATGAAGCAACGCATGATCCCTTCTTAAGGCAGCATCTTCATGATGTGTTGCATATAAGACCCCTGATCACAAGTTATTAGAATTTATATTATCCATATTTCCCCTTCTGACGATCAATGGGGGGCCCCTATGGTGCCCCTCCGACGATGAGTGGGCCCACTCTAGTGATCAGTGGGTTGCTTATTATGTTGTTTACCCGCTACGTGATATATGTTTCCTTGCTACACTTTTTGACTCTTTAGCAGGTCCCCTCTCCGACACCGTACATTTTGAAGTAAACAATTCCACTTGTTCTACTGTGTACGGAAATTTTATTTCAGAAAACCTCCCTCATATCATATAATTCTGAAATAACATTGAGCTCCGAAAAGTTGTAATTCCTGCGTCATACAATTGCAGAGAAAATGCTTTCTACATTCTAGGCGCTTTAAAAAGCTTGAATTCTGCTGGTTGCACACCCATAGTGCTGGAGTTTTCGCCTGCGGCGCTTTACAAAAATACAAAAGAAAAAAATGACGAAAAAAAAAAAACAAAAACAAAAAAAAACACCAAAATTCTACTAGATGCTGCGGCGCTTTATAAAGCATTGAAATTCTACTAGTTACATTCACAAAATGCTGGAGGTTTCGCCTGCGGCGCTCATCCTTGTGTGCGTTATGTATGTTTGATGAAGAATGTGAAAATACGTATTCCTCATAAACTGAGGAATTACAAATTATATACATAAAAAAAAAAAAACATTGTTGGTAGCAGGAAGCGCAGCAGTTATTTGTATGTTTCACGTCCTCAGTTCCTCGTTCAATCTCACCATGCTTCAAGTAAATCTCTATTTGCAGACGAAGACAATCGTTTGACTGTGCATCTACGAGCATATGCCTGCAGCACGGAAGTTCTCTAGTTTCTGATGTGATATGTTATAGCATCAGGATCCGGAGTTCTTCATTGAAAAAGGCATGTTCACCGTGAATCTGATATATCAGTGATTACACCAAGCTTCGGTAAGACCCTAGTGTCGTCTCCCTGTCGACTTAGCACTCAGTGGGAAACTGGCTATTGTGTGGAGAAAATCTAGGGAGAAGGGATTTGCCTCCAGTCTGATGTCGTTGAGACCATATAAATAAGGTGTATAATCTATCTTATCCCTACGATCTTGTAGTTGTGAAAAAAAAGCAGTCTGAAATGTTCGACAAAGTATTCAAGATCATAGTTTACCGTGACAGACCTTTTTGTCAAATGAGCTAACTGCGGTTTTATAATACCTTTCTAGAGACAAAATGCATCATTAAGTGAGAATCCAGGGATGGTCCGCAGTGTGAGAAATGTGAAAAAATCGTGAGAAATTTGGTTGGGGGTGAGAAACGAAACTGAGAGATTGTGAGAGGCAGGGAAAGAAGTGTGTGAGAAGAAATGCACCTTTTTATGAGAAAATTTTGGCTTCCAGTCCTACCGATTAAGACATTGCATCAGATCTAACATCTCTGCAATCATCAATAAAGTGCTTGTTTGTAAGGTATTGATTAATCAACAAGATGCATTACTTTCCTTCTTCTTTTGATCACATCCGATAAGTATCAGTTTTCTTTTACATGCAGCGCTATATTAAGTTGCAAAAGTCTGCAAATCCGCTGTGCTCCCTCTATGGGAAAAGGGACCCCTCACCTGAGAGTAGAGTGCGTAACCCACCAAAAAATTCCTGCTATTTAGAGACAAAAACAGTCCTATTTGAGATATTTTTCCTTGCTTTTTGTTATGGATTTTAGTTCGAACCTTAGCGCTCTTTCAGCATCAGCGTGTTCACATAGCTACTGTTCTCATCAAGAAAGCCTAAACTCGAGTAAAAAAACAAAAGCGTTGCTTCATCAAGAAATACGTGCTTCCACACGATCAGTTTTGAGGAGTTACCATATCATGATTCATTGAAGTGAATCCGTCCGTTTTCACAACGAAAGAGTAGTAGAGCATTGAATGAAGAACTGCATTAGCTGGAAGAAAGTACTCCATGCAGGGCAAATGTAGACTGTTGAATGAACACTGCGCACACTGTGTCGCGATGAACATGACATAGACGATTCCATCGTGTAAGCCTAAGTGATAAAGAGAAAGAATACTTGTGACCATCGGGCGATCCAGAACCGATGGTCGGGGAAAGTAAAGTTCACCAGTGCGTTTACTGCTCCTGTTAGTTTGGGCACTGCAGGAAGCTATTGAAACGTGTGTACATCTGCATACTGATTCATTGCGTTAGTACTCTTTTTGTGCTTTGCCTTAGTATTATGATTTTAATTCTTTTGAATCAAAAGGTTCACAAACCAACAGAAATCAGTTAAAAGCAGTGGAAGCAAGTGTACAGCCATAGACATCGGATTGCAACATTGTAATCCGATGTCTATGTGTACAGTAGGGGGTGGTCCAAAAACATATGTAAAATACAAAACTTCATTTGATCTGCGCTCCTCAGCTTCGCCCTTTGTCCTATGTGTGTACAGATACTACCAGTCAATTTTGGATAGATTTGCTTATGGTTTAGAGGTCGCTCAAAAAGTTAACTTTTCATGCTATATCCCACATGTCCTGAAAAACGTATTTCTTATGCTGGAGATTCATTTTTAATGACGATTGTTATAAAACATTTACACGTACTTCGGTACCTGGAAAGGTTGGTTTGTTTGTCTTATTATCCTTATTAATTTTCCACACGAGGGCAAGTGGAATTACTTCGTTGTATGCCTGAGTGGCGAGGCATTTTGTACTTTTACTCAACGTCTGACATAATTTCAGTAACTGTGTTGATCTGCATAGTACATTATATAGTCAACATAGCCGCCCAGTAAAACACTAAACTATTTCACGGAACTGTGATTGGCTAGTAGTGGGGGCCAATCAGGATTCATTAACTGCTACATTACCCGCTACTTCCCAGATATCGACTTTCTACATTGTAACTGCGTGCGCGCTGCAACGGTCAAATCTTGCAATAGTTGAATATCGTTGATGTAGCCTAACTAATGAGTGTTATTGAATTCCCAGACTGGCAAGACGTACGACTGCACTCGACGAAACTGAATTTCGACGCTCGGTTAAACTTGATTCTGTTTCTCTTATTCAATCGTAATGGCAGCTACGCGTGGTAGCGCTGAATGGTGGTCTGTTGAGGAGCCCGCTGGAATCCTGTAGCACAGCCCAGACTACCGACTCAGAAGCGAGGTCCTTCGCATGGCACATAACATCAACATGGCCAAGAAAAATGAAACTGAGTGACGCTTTTCACTGACACAACCAATGATAGGCTTGTCTGGTGATTTGGGGAAAGGGCTAGGATTCCCACTCAAGCGTGTTGATAATTGCACCAGGAAGCTGAGTACTCTATAACTCGGAGTATCAGAACCTGAAGAAGAACAGATTGAGGAAGATTACAACTCATGAAGCACGGGACGGTATATTCAAGGATTCCCTGGAATGAATTGTTTGATATCGGAGCGGCAGACGCAAATGGAAAGAATCTAAGGTTGATGAAGATAGAAGTTTTTATGATGATGCAAAGAGAAGACGTGACTTCCTCCTGCATAGCTGGCGTTGACAAGAGGAACAACTGACAAGGAAAGCCGGAAACGAGAAAGGTCCAAAAAGGATTTGCATGGCGGACAGGTCATTATCAGGAGCGGTGCGACGAACTTCGCGATGCATGCTTGCTCCCTTATCTCTGGTTTCCAAATTCCTCCTCTTCCTCGTCATCCAGTTGATTCCCAGGACGAAACATTTCAACCCACAGCCTGGATCGCCTTCTTCTGCATCTACACCAAAGCGAACGAAGAATATCTTCACACACGAAGGAAGGTTGCCTCAGTTTCCTTGATCGCACCAACTCTCAGATCGTGGAAAGCAGTCTATGTTGTTTCCGCGTCTCTCAAGTCCTACGTCATGATCTTAAGGACCTTACCATGTCACGGAGTCTCAGTATTCGAAGGTCACCGCCAGCAAAGTTCGATCAGAAGTTGGCATGGTACCGACAAACACGAAACCTCAATCCAAGAGCCACTTCTGCTGCACTGGGACAGCAAGCTACTCCCAGATTTCACGGAGATCAAGAGTACGTACCTTCATTTTATATACTTCATCCCAGTTACAGAATATATATTGACTCTGTACATGGGCATTTCTGAATAACAAATATCTCCTTTCAGTATCAACCGTTGATCGCGTGGCGGGTCTTGTGACTGGCCTCAAATCGAGTTCGAGAATTTATTGGAGTAACCAAAGATGAAGCGCGGGACAGGCACCGATCAGACACGGGCACATGCCTGTCCTCTTCTGGACGAGTGGAACCTTGGACCTCAGATACAAGTTTTGGTGTTCGATAACCACGTCCTCAAATACGGGTCTACATCGTGGTGCAATCTACTTTGCTTGGAGGAAGCAATTGGACGAGAACTTGGGTGGAAGATTGGCGTTGTCGAATCATGTTTCTCGAGGTCGTTCTATCCTCCGTCTTCAAGGCTGTCTTTGGTACGACTGGTAAACCAGAACCTGGACTCTTCAAGAGATTTCAAAACGACTGGCGACCGAAAACTCAACAAGGATGGCTTTCGAAACAGCTACGGACGAGATGTTTCGAAGACAAACAAGGATTGGCAGAAACGGTCCAGCGATGGAGGATGGTGAAATATTATCAAGAGGACTGTTAATGTTCAGCAATGTTCGAGATGACTACGTGAATTTACTTCCATCTGTTGCATTATGTTCCTTGGTGTGCGAGCAATGAACCGAAGTTTAGGCAACCAGCGAGCGACTCATCAATGCCCGCTGGATGAGCAAGGCTATCTATGCCTCTCAAGATCTTCATGTTTCAGTCACAATTCCATCTTACAAAGAAGGAAAGTCGAGGGTATCATGTCAATCGCCTCTATTTGAGGCGATAGCTTTACACGCGTTTTCTGGAACTGAAGCAGCGCTAGCAATTCGAGCTCCTTTGAAAACGACTTTCTTCTTCCTGAAGTTATTGGGACAAGTATCCTGATAAGCTTGTATCAGAAGCAGCTACGAACGGCTTTGAGGCGTCACCATCTGGTATTTCTCAGGCTGCTTGGTTTGGACGTTGCATTCTGTGATCCACTCGAGTTTGATGATGAAACAAAAGAAATGATTGGTCAGAAACATGGAGTCGGTCCGAAACTGGGACAAACAATCCGCGCAAAGCTGTAGTTTGACAACATAACTTAGATGAGGCCCTGGAATCTTTTCGGACTTCGCTACCGATGAGGACCCTGGGAGATATATATTGACGCCTTGGAAGGGGAAGGGGGTGCGCGAAGCCAGATCTTATTTCTGATGGATGACCCGAGAAGACGTGGAAGTTCAGCAAGTATTTTAAAGACTTGAAAGAAGCTGCAGAATCATTTTTGTGGTCAATGATTTCAGCCGAACGTGCAATAGCATTGATTAAAAAAATTACAATGAGTCGCTCACCAAAGACGAGCAACAGAAGGAGTTATTTATGCTCCGACTTGTTGCTCGAACACCGGAAGGACTTCCCGGAGACCAAGAAGGCAGTCCTCGATAAATGAAGTGAACGTGTTTGCGACTTCTTTCATTTCTCAGTTACATGTCTACCTACTATGGTTTTCCTACTTTCATTTCTAACTCATAAGTTTGCTTTGTTCAGTTGATTATTTTTGGGATAATAAAAGTAGTAAATGACAATATTATCAGTTTTTTCTGTACAACGCATAAAAGGTGACTTTTTGAGCGACCTCTAAATCATATACCTACAGCCCCCAAATTTTGTATGTCTTCATTTGAGGGACATTGGCAATACGGGCGTGGCTGAGGAGGGAGTAAATTCGGAAAAAA
>CAJQUW010003711.1:0-168512 GCA_907163375.1 Prostheceraeus crozeri | reverse complement strand
GACTTTGTACGATGTCTACAACTAAAGTTAGAAGATCGATTTGCCGAGGGGGGGGACTCAGAAACGTGTCCTCTCCGTTTGAGTTGAAGAAGTTCCTAGACCCATCTTTGAAACCAAAACGTCCGAATTTGCACTCCCGTTTGGTTGTGGGCGGGGGGGCCGTTGCCAAATCCAGGTCTCGCTTCTGTCCGACAAACGACTTGTATCATCCCAAAACCTCCAACACCAGCCTTTTTCAACTTTGAGGGGTCCTGCCCATTTTCCTCCCCTAAACCCAAGAAAATGAGTCCAAACTGAGCTTTCCACTGCATTTTTCTCACTCTTACCTTTCAAATGACTATTGACGACTTGTAACGATCTCTCACAAACAAAGTTTGGAATTGGGCAGGGGGCGCAGAAACTTTTCTATCCATGTCGCTGAAAATCTTTCGGAACCCAACTTTGACCAAACGTCCGAATTCGCACTCCATTTTCCCATCCGAGGTCTCTTCTGCCCAAAAACGACGGTCTCATCCCAAAACCTCCAACACCTGACTTTTCCAACTCTGACCAAATTTTCAATAACATCTCACCTCTAAACGAAGGCAGATACGAACAAGCCATGTTTTCCACTGAATTTGTTTCACTCCCAGCTTTCAAACAAGCTATTGCACGACTTTGTACGATGTCTACAACTAAAGTTAGAAGATCGTTGCCGAAGGGGGGGGACGTCAGAACTTTTCCTCTCCGATTGAGTTGGGAAGAAGTTCCTAGACCCAACTTTGACCAAAACGTCCGAATTTGCACTCCGTTTTGCCATCCGAGGTCTCCTTCTGTCCGAAAAACGACTTTTATCATCCCAAAACCTCCAACACCTGCCTTTTTCAACTTTGAGGGTTTCCTGCCATTTTCCTCCCTAAACCCAAGAAAATGAGTCCAAACTGAGCTTTCCACTGCATTTTTCTCACTCTTACCTTTCAAATGAGCTATTGCACGACTTTGTACGATCTCTCACACCAAAGTTGGAAGTTTGGCAGGGGGAGGGGCGTCAGAACTTTTTCTATCCGATGTCGCTGGAAACATCCTTCCTAACCCAACTTTGACCAAAACGTCCGAATTCGCACTCCATTTTCCCATCCGAGGTCTCCTTCTGCCCGAAAAACGACTTTTCTCATCCCAAAACCTCCAACACCTGCCTTTTCCAACTCTGACGGTTTCCTGCCATTTTCCTCCCTAAACCCAAGAAAATGAGTCCAAACTGAGCTTTTCACTGCATTTTTCTCACTTTTAGCTTTCAAATGAGCTATTGCACGACTTTGTACGATGTATACAACCAAAGTTGGAAGATCGCTGCCGAGGGGGGAGGTCAGAACTTTTTCTCTCCGATACCCAACTTTGACCAAAGAATTCGCACTCATTTTCCCATCCTTCTGTCCGAAAAACGACTTTTCTCATCCCAAAACCTCCAACACCTGCCTTTTCCAACTCTGACGGTTTCCTGCCATTTTCCTCCCTAAACCCAAGAAAATGAGTCCAAACTGAGCTTTTCACTGCATTTTTCTCACTTTTAGCTTTCAAATGAGCTATTGCACGACTTTGTACGATGTATACAACCAAAGTTGGAAGATCGCTGCCGAGGGGGGGAGGTCAAAACTTTTTCTCTTCGATTGAGTTGGGAAGAAGTTACTAGACCCAACTTTGACCAAAACGTCCGAATTTGCACTCCGTTTTCCCATCCGAGGTCTCCTTCATGCCGAATTCCAGCCTTTCTCATCCCAAAACCACCAACACCTGCCTTTTCCAACTCTGACGGTTTCTTGCCATTTTCCTCCCTAAACCCAGGAAAATTAGTCCAAACTTAGCTTTCCACTGCTTTTTTCTCACTCTTAGCTTTCAAATGAGCTATTGCACGACTTTCTACCATCTCTAACACCAAAGTTGGAAGTTTGGCAGGGGGGGAGGTCAAAACTTTTTCTCTCCGATTGAGTTGGGAAGAAATTCCTAGACCCAACTTTGACCAAAACGTCCGAATTTGCACTCCATTTTCCCATCCGAGGTCTCCTTCTGCCCGAAAAACGACTTTTCTCATCCCAAAACCTCCAACACCTGACTTTTCCAACTCTGACGGTTTCCTGCCATTTTCCTCCCTAAACCCAAGAAAATGAGCCCAAACTGAGCTTTCCACTGCTTTTTTCTCACTTTTAGCTTTCAAATGAGCTATTGCACGACTTTGTACGATGTATACAACCAAAGTTGGAAGATCGCTGCCGGGGGGGGGGGGGGGGAGGTCAGAACTTTTTCTCTCCGATTGAGTTGGGAAGAAGTTCCTAGGCCCAACTTTGACCAAAACGTCCGAATTTGCACTCCGTTTTCCCATCCGAGGCCTCCTTCATGCCGAATTCCAGCCTTTCTCATCCCAAAACCACCAACATCCACCCTTTCAACACTCTATTCCTCCCAAATTCCTATCACCTTCCTTCCCATCCCTTACCCGAACACTCCTTCCTTCCTTCTAGAGGGGGGAGGGACCCGTTTCCTCCTTTCGGACCCATTCCTCCCAACACATCCTTGGCCAACTCCCTTCCTACCAGAGGGAGGGGCTGAGTCAGCATGATGACTCATCGATGACTCATCACAGCACCGCACTGTCCTTGATTTTGGCACGGGGTTACTACTCTTGGTGAAGCGATTCTTGTATCATTTAGTTTTCAGTCCAGTGTGATGGCTTCAGAATCGACGTAGAACAATAGGGTCTAATAAAAATGATTTTCTCATGAATGTATTTGGAAAATTTATTTAATGAATTTTACAAGTGCGCATTAATTTTTATCATGAAATCTTTAAACATGAAATTTTATGACTTTTTTATCAAAATTTAATAAGCCTTTTATCATTTGTAGTTTAATTGCGCATGGAAAGCACTTTGCTTCAATTTTTTCGTAAGACTGAGGTTATAAAATCGCTAAAGAATAAACCCGGAATTCTTCAAAAATATAATTAGGAATCCAAGCAAGCATTTTGTAAAATCATAAGATATAGGCCTATGTGTCAACCAACTTTTTGTTCAGTACTGCTGACAGAAGGAAGGATTTACAGGGGACATAATTCAACATTTATCTTTATAGAAATAAATGCAAAATGATATTCTTACACAAATTAGCACATTGAAATTATCATTTTATCATTGCCGATCTTTGGAGAACAGTATTCGAATTATAGAAGAAGTCCTATGAATTACAATTCCGGCATACCTGCACAGTGCACATTCTAAAAATCTCATTCATTAGAAGCGAATACAAGGTAAAGAAAATCGCCGCTCAAAACGCTCTCCATTATTTTTTATTAATTTTTGCTTTTTTTGAAGATTACCCTTTCTCACTAGTCGTGCATCAAGATCCTCCTACTTCGTAATGGGATTCAAACGTAAACTTTAATCGTTTTGTTTGATGCTCGATTTCGTCACACTATGGGAATTTTGAATTTGAAGTATTCAGATTTGCTCTTGTTTTCATATTTCATTTACTTCGATGTCTTTTCAAGATTTCTGAAAAGATCAAGGATTCAGTTGGATTTGCGATTAAACTCTTGAATAGATCTTTGTTGTGCAACGATTTTCAATTATGTTGTATTCACTTCTAAAAAGACATTTTTTGGAATAGGCATTGAAAGGGGATTCAGAAAAACAGCATCAGTTTTATTTCTAATGTCATCCCTTGGCTGAGGTGAAGGTCAGAAACCGCCAATTTTTAACACATTTCCGTTCGATCACTGCTTGAAATGGAAAATGACCACAAAAATTAATTAACCATACACCAATCGAAAGATTTGGTCAAGGTGGTTAATAAAACGATGATCATTGATCGCTCTGAGATTACATCATTGTATTAGATGAGGTCAAAGGTCAAATAATTCAAACTTTTCGTTCAACTCAAATAGGGCCTATCACTAAAATAGCACATTTTAGCATTTAGTTTCTGCTGATGAAGAAACAGCCCTGCAGGTGAAGACAATGAGGCTAAAAGCAACATGATTCTGAAAAATGTCAATAATTGCTGATCAGATACAAAATTTACAAAAATAAACATGCATATATAATAAGCAGATAATTTCATATTCAAAGATTTTGCATTTGTGAATATCTCAATACTAATAGGAAGAATGCTTGTGCAATCTCAATTTATTTCATCAAGAATTGATGCCACATGCATTAGAAGTATATATATACCGAAATCATATTTTTTCATTAAAACATGTTTTTCAAGTTATACGTGCAAATGAATGATTTTGTTGACATATTTTCGCTTTCGTTTGAAGAAGTTTCCTGCATGAATTAATGAACAGATGCTTCGAAATATGAGAAGACATTGCTTTGAAATAAAATTGAAATAGCGTTTTAAATGTAATTCTTTGAGATTTATTCTTTTGGTGAAATAGTGGAAGTCTTTGTGCTTGTAATTTAATTGGTAAAAGTTCATTTACTCCCAGCCTGATCTCACAAAAATAACAAGAAAATAACCTGATCATATTAGAATTAAACGAATAATTCTTGTTGACGATGGCGAGAGAAGAGCCTCGCGTGCACACAAATTCATTATATGCACCAATCTAACGTTTCTTCATTTTATTTATGTTAGCTTTAATTATAATTTTGATTAATAGTTTAATTGATCATCTAATGTTCAAAAGTCTTTCCTATGTTCAATGTGATTGAAAGATTAGTTATTTAATGATATTAATCTAAGTCACAAGAGTTTCGATGGACGCCGCAATGATGGACGCCGCATACAATGAAAACTTACCTTTGAGGGGATGAATCCATGCAGCTATCTTCGGATTACTGCCATGCACCGTTTCTTCTTCAAAGAGCGCCAACAGGTCGTTGATGAATTTATTCAGAGATTATAGGCAACATATTCAATCCTGAGATTCATTTTTACAAAAATTCCTTTGTTTGGATGAGATTGAAGTTGCAAAAAAGTGGACAGATTGCAGTATACATGTGCATTGTGCACGTACGTCATAAGACAATGTGTATTTTAAGTTAAATTTGGGTCCATTGTAACTTTTGGTTTTAGGCAAATGTGGACCTTTTATGCTATACGTAGTGAAGATTACTGATCACTCAAACCTTGATGAAATTAGCTTTTTGCATATTAGCAGCGCCCTCAAATAGATTAGAAATTTAGAAAAATCCCATTAGATATTTTAATTGAGCAAGCCATCTGCATATAGAAAATAGAAATCACAAAAGCAAATCTATAAACAAACTTTTTGGTTGGAGAGTATAGGAGGTATAGATGCAGAAATGGATTCGTCTTAAAAAAATTCTTTCGCTTTTATAGTATAGACATTTTGAAACTCGAATTATTCGGGGATCACGCCACTCTCGGAAATGAATCGAAGTGTCCCACAGACATTCTTCTGAATCGTTAGAAATGTTGGATCCGCTGGAACTACTATGCTTATCACGACTTAATACGTACTTATCATATCAGGAGTTTCGGGATTCTTGAAGTGACTGCGATATATAATGAATCTAAGTAAAACCAGAGGTACTGCGACTTTTGACAAACTTACCTTAAGACTCAGTTGAATAAATGAAGAACTGTGCATTGAGCAAATAAACATATCCACGACGCCATGTGCAACAGGTAGTCAAGCGAAGATCGACGGAAGGAAACAAGATGTTTTCTAGCTTGGGATGTTTGAAAATTCAGCAGTGCATGGCATTGGTCGTTTCGCTTGCGCTATTGATTGCAGATCTGTCACATTCAACAATGCATGGTGAGTGGGGATGTATGACTGCATTTACAGAGACTCGGATGCATTCCATAAGCATTCGATTCTTCCACGACTCTCAGTGCAGCTGAAGTTGAGGCTCATGGTTGAAGGGTAACTGCATTGGATGCATATTGGAATGCTTTAGGATTCACCGAGATGCATCCTGGTATGCATCTAAGTGCAGTCAGATGCATCCAGATACATCCGACTGCATTTAATTTTGCTACGGGCCGATGCGAATTGTCATATTGGATAATTGTGTGAAAAAAACAATCGCTCCCTTTGTTTGACGTAAATCTATTTTAAATTTTTTTTAAAAAAATCACCCGACGCGTTTCGTCAATCCGACAGTCTCAAGGGCTTAGTATGTGACACAAGTGTTAAAAGCAGTGGCGACGCCAGCCGTCTGTTTTCGGCAGGGCCAAATAGATTCGTGGCAGGGCCGCATAAATGTATGCCAAGGTCATTCCAAACAATGTTGAAAAGTACATTTTTGGGGTCCCTACAGATATAATGAGAACAGTAATTCACCAAGAGGCCTGTATTATGTGGCCCTATCACTATGCGAAACGATAGTAGCAAAATTTACTGATGCTTAGCCAATTATGCCAATTCGTGCTTATATTCTGATGACATGAGGCAGATTTCTACTTCTATAAGCGGCGTCCTATAATTCATATCCCGCAATCCTCACCATCATTTACATATGATAAATACGGAGATAAGCCAACCTCGTATTATGTATAGGTTCCATATTTAGAGGATTATTTTTTCATTGAGACAATTATTCATTCAACCATTTGAAGAAAAACAAAAAAGTACAATAAATTCTTTTAATAGCAGTATCTTGTGAAAGAAAAAGTCATGAAAATCTGAAACTAATCGCTCCAGATAAACGGGAACAAAAAAATCACAAAGCGTATGGTAAAACAGCAGGATATATCGTACAATCAGATAAAACAAGATTGTGTGTACGCGTATTAAATCCCAAATACCCTAAAAAAAAAAATGGTAGACCGAATTGGGAGAAAATAATTACCCCCAAAAAATTGTATACCTGATTGGGAGACAATAACATGAGGTGAGCATCCCTCTGTTTCATGAATATCTTTTGCCTGAGAACTGAAGAGATACACTCATGCAATTTAATACTCATGACACGTTCATGCTCATTTTATAATGATCAGTTTCTGGGGAACTCAACGAGTTTGTTAAGATATGATACACTAAGATGTGCATGAATTCAGAGGGATGCTTGAGAAATACAAAGAAGGTATAAATCCTCTTTAGCTGCCACGCAAGCAATCAATAATTGCGTCAACTCTACTGTAAATGTCTTTGTAAAAGATACTTGTATAAAAACATTAATGAAGCATAATGCGACAGTTTGGATATAGTGAACCGAATTGGTCAACAACAATGTCAAGATCGATCATTTTCGCTCTCGATTTGTGAGCAGCAATAATTATGATGTCGGACAACCTTTCAGTTGACATGGTTGTCCGGAGGTAAGACTTTACCAATCTCAATTTGCTGAAGCTCCGCTCGGCTTCTGCAGACGCTACAGGGATAGAGGCTGCAATTTTGAGCAACCTCATTGTCTCGAAGAACGCATCTGCGTACCTATCAACAAAAGTCAGCGTCTCCAAGATTGTCAATGGACTGAATTTTGAAATCTCTTTTTTGCGAGATATGATGCTCTTTAGTTGAAGCAACTCGATTTTCAGAAGCTCCAAGTTTGATTCGTAATGCTTCGCTAAAGGAGATAACGACTCAAAGTCCAGGAAATTATCACTGACTGGACACAGGGCTTTTATTCCCATGAGGACATTCATATTGTCAGGAGAAAATCGCATTTTCAATTCAGCAATGGCGGTGTCAATGATTGGGAAGTAAATGCGTATCGCATGATTTGTGGCATTCGTGGGTTGATCTGACCGAAATTCGTGCACATGCTCATTGTCCTTGGGTATGGATTTATCGGTCACGACCATGTTTTTCAGCTTTTCTGGCATTGGCCTTTTCCGCTTCGCAGGGACACTGGCGGTGTTGAGCCCGACTATCTCGTTCTTGGAACATATTTCATTTGCAGCTTCAATGAAAGAATCGCACTGTTCCTCACTGCGCATTTCTGTTAGATTCGATTCAAGAACTTTGATGAGATCAAAAGCCGCATCCATTGATATCGAGCGACTTTGCAGGCTGTCTGATACTTTCGACAAATGGACCAACAACTGGCGAAAAACCAACAAGCAAAATACAAATTTGAAATCGATCAGCGCAAGAATCGCTCGATCGCATCACAGGTTCGATCACTGTGTGATTCGTTTGAGATATTTTCCAGAAGTTTGATCAAACACGAAAAACGTTGGTACACAGCATTGCAAGCAGCAACCTGTGAAGCCCATCTTGTATCAGAAAGAGACTTCAACTCGATCGGTCTTTCAGTGGAAAACATCACCTCTTGAAGATCAAGCCACGCAGAATGCACATAAGATACACTGATGAAGTTGTGAATGCGACGTAATGTTGCGAATAAATGGCCTGCTTCACGGACAGCTTTGCAACAATCCACCACTACAAGATTCAAGCGATGCGCATAACAATGAATGTATGTTGCCCATTTTGACACTTCACGAATTCTGGCCTGGACACCATTGATATGACCGCTCATTACGGCAGCGCCATCATAGGATTGAGCGATACAATTTTGAATTGGCAATCCAAATTCGGAAATCTTTTCCAGAATGTAATTTGTGAGAGATGATGCAGTAAGTGAAGTCGCTTCCACAAATCCAATGAATTCTTCATGACATTCGCCTTCGAAAATGTATCTCACGCAAATCGACAGTTGCTCTTCTTTTGAGAGATCCTTCGATTCGTCACAAATTATGCTGAAAAATTTTGCTTCAAGTACTTCATCTCTGATCTGATCAGAAATAATACTGCTCATAATTGAAATTATAGCATTTTGGATGCTTGAATGTGTGTATTTGGCATTTCCGGCACCATTCAATCTTTCCTCTATGACAGGATCGTGTTCAGCGACAATTCTCAAAATTTCAAGGAAATTTCCCTTATTATGGGAGACTTCAGTTTCAGCATGTCCTCTTTGAGAAATATTTTGTAAGCAGGTCAAACGCAGCACTTTTGCAACAGTCTTCAAATAATGCCGGTTTCGGTTAATCTGTGTGACGTGAGCTGCATCAAGGAGAGTGGTGACCGATTTATTTTCCTTTGTCATGGCCTTGTAATTTTCGAACATTTCCACCGATTTTAGATGGCAATCAGAGCTTGCGTGCTTTAACAGGGCATTTGTCTTTGGATTTTGACCAGTAGCCCGATTCCACGCCCGAAACCCATCCGAAACAAATGTTTCATTTTCACCAGCAACGTGGAAATGTCGACATACGAAACAGACGACCGCGTCAGCAGACTCAGAATACTCCAGCCACGAATGTCTTTTAAACCACGCTGAATTGAAATGGCGATGTCTGTTGCCCATGTGACGCAATGAATATTGCTGAAGAATAGGTTGTTTAGGTGTTTCAGATGGCAATCGAGACAAGTCTTTTGGACCTACATGTTCCTTAGGTGAAATAGTTTTTGGTAGGCCTGTCACCTTTTGACCTAGAATTTCATTGTCAGGCACATCTTCAGCTGTGTCTGAGTCTGAATCGTTATCACTGTCACTTTCTGAAGAAGTTGGTGACGTTGTGTGTGTCACATTCACATCACAGGTATGTTGTTGCGCTTCTTTGTCACTGGTTCTTTTTTTATCATCGCTTGTGTTCGGGAGGCGCGCGTTGGTAGATTGACGCAACCACGACGAAAGCATTCTCCTAAAAAAAAAGAATGAAGTTTTCATCGCCGTCACCGATATGTAAGATATAAATAAGAATACTGACACAGAAGAATGTTAAAAAAGTAATGATATACATCGGCGCTTATACAGTAAACAATGGCACAGTGGAATGGCTACTTGTTTACGGTCTGTATTGATTCATTGATTGGTTGATTGTACATAAGGAAATATACATGTTAAATATTATACACTCTTCAATAATACTAGGGCTCGCAGGACGTTTCGTATTCGCAATTTTTGTACGCAGTCATACCTGTATATTACGGGTATGGGGTGCTTTCAGATATTAAAGCAAACAGCTTGTCTCTAAAAAAATATACTTTTAGACGAAAAACTGTTTGCGTCAATAAGAAACTAATTCTGAAGCCATCCCTAGATATGTAAGTGAGTTGTTTATGCTCGTACGAACCCCCCACCCCTATCCCCCTAGCACAGCTAACGCCATAAATTGCAAAGGTTACTGATGGAATAATAAGATACATGTATAATGAGTATAAAATGAATATAAAATGAGTATAAATACAACAGTAAATGACTAGGATAGTAACATGTCTTTTGAAAGTCATACTGAGTTGGAAGCTGATTCCACCACATATGCGATCAAATAAACTCCGTGAGCGATCTTGGGTGCGAGTGCGTTCAGTAATACTCGTAACGCGATAACATCGCGGTGTACGTCACTGAATTGGCTCTTGCAAAGACTTTCAGCCTGGAAAGACTCGTTGAGCGAAGAGAAGTACATGTATTTGCAAAAGAGATTGAGGGAAGCCACATCTCGTCTGACAGATAATGAGTAGTTTGTTAGTATGCGACTCTCTCATCAGGTGCTTAAAAAGTGCTTAGAGGCATTCTGTACATACGATTTCCACGTCAAGTTTTGGATTTCGGTCGTTGAGGTTATGTAGATAATACCGCGAAGACGTTGTTTAGAGCATCACATCAGGAGCTTTAATTGAGTTGTAGAATTCGTCTGACAGGATTCTTTAGCAAAACTTTCCAAATGCTAATATGGTCTTGGTCTTGAACATTTTTATGTTTAATTTTTCACTTTTATGATAGACGCTTTTTAGATGGTTTGTAATGTTGAAAGTCAAGTTTCCGGTAGTTCATTACTGTACTACTTAAAGTAGCTTAATCACAGGTGTTATATACATACGGTAGTTTGTCATTTCAACGAAAGTGAAGGATATGCACTAAAGAGTAGGTTCTATCATTTTATGAAAAAGTTACATTTAGCGTCCACTGGAGCATTGTGGCAGGTGTCACAAGTCACAACTTAAGGTTTGAAGACCTGCAAGAAATTCGATAAATACCTGTCACGGTAGTCGTACATTTTCTTTGTTCGCGTCATTGCGTGGGTGGAGCATTTTTGTAATTTACCTGGCTACGCATGAAAACAGAAAGATGGTCGCTTTTCCTGAGTTAGGCATCGCAACTAGTCGCAACTAATGAAATGCTTCACAGATTGATTGGCCGATGCAGAATTGGTTATACTGTAGGCCTATTACTGGTTTGAAATGTCAAACCAAAACAAATCACAAAATAATCAATAATGCCTTGGCGCCCCTTTTAAGTTGGCCCTCCTGTGCCCCTTTCAATTCTAAATTTTAACTACGCGCCTGAATAGGACTAATTAGACTAAGCATGCATCAAAAATTTCCAAAATGACTGTCTAGTCGAACCGAAATATTTATAAAAGCAGCGTCTGAATATGCATAACGTGGATTTTGACACTCTTGATACTGAATTGTGTAGAAGAGGCAAAATTTACATCGGCTTCTAGCGGCCACATTGCTAGAATCGTCCATATCCGCGTCTGAAACCTTGCGTCCTCTCACTTGTAAACCAGTGACATGATTTCACAGTCTCTAATAGCGTACTAACTCTTCCATTCAGGGCAATTGATAGCCAAACATTTTCGTCTCACATAACTACCTACCAGTCCTTCATTTTACAGAATTTGACTGTTAGACTTTCTGTGGCACCTAAGTGGCTGAGGCGCTGTCCAATCACATACCTTCCTTAACACTGCACTGCCAGTGACATCTGTTCTTCCATTTATTCAATGTTACTGTTTGTGCCAAGAATTTATAAACTATTAGGTCTAACAGTCCTTCGTTCTATCCACCCTGATCTAGAAGAGAAATGGTGCCATTTTCTTTGAAAGTAGAATTTGCTATTTGATTATTTAGCTGGTCACTATCTTCTTTCAGTCGAGAATGAAAAACACTGGAACAGTTGAAAGCTACGGACCATTGATAACCCCATTAGAAAATGGTTTGCAGGTCTGTCTATCCTTGAGAAAAGAAACAACCAGCCTGCAACGTTGCCTGGTTGTATTTTCGTCAAAATATCTTTGTGTCAGACTTATTTGAAAAACTTAGAAATTAAATATCCTGATCAACTGAGCGAGTCTCACCTCGCATATCTAGCACACGGATGATGTGCTCTGTCACATAAAAATAAGATCGCCAGTATAATGAGAATGCCGAATGCTGCCGTACTGCAGGTGTGAGAGAAGTGTTTTTGAAGCTGAGTGTTTAATACATTAGGCCTAATTAAAATCAATCAATATAAGCATATATATAGCATTTTTAAGTTACACAACGTAAGTAACGCTTCAAATTTGGTTACCATACTTCAAATGTAGAATTAAAAGTAGGCCTATTATCTTACAACATAAAAATCTAAAGGATAGACCCTATGCGTCAATGATACGACCTTTTGAAAAGGTTGCTCTAACATAATGCGTATTTCGCAATACTATTAACTACTACTGTAAAATTGGAAATACTTCCTTGATTCTGAAATCTGGTCAATTTGGACGTCCGCATGAAATCCGGACTGTCGGCAGCCCTGTGCCAAAAAATGAAATAAATAAGATTTTGGCCGTATTGGCCCTCCGATAAATATAGCGTATTAATTGTCCTAATTTTCTTTAAAATTGTAATTACGAATTCAGTTTATAGTTATAGAGTTTATTTTATTTGCATAAATTAGGTATTGGTGAATGATTAGCCTAATAAGAGTGCAAGATGATAAGAGTGTAAAACAATTTGAAAAAAAATATCACAGCTGATCGTCAAGGTCATGGACATCCAATTTAGATTGTCCGTTTTTAAACAAACCGATAAAAATAATTGGTTTGTCAATGGAGTGAGAACAGCCGTCGTTACAACAAATACGTGTCAAATATTTCATCTGTATTCTCTGCAAAACAACCATACCAAATAAGAATAATACAAAAAAATGAATAAAATATTGCTACACTGTTAATTTACGAAATGTTCAAAATTCTCTCAAAAAGTTGGCAGGGCCACAGGCAGGGCCAGATGAAATTTGGCAGGGCCGCGGCCCTGCCTGGCCCGCCCCTGCCGTCGCCCCTGGTTAAAAGGTAGGTTTATATACAACAAATCAGTAGTCCAGTCAGGGCAACTCATCATGTCAGCTCATGACGTCTGTTCAATAGCGGCATTTTCAACGCAATGTTACGTGATTCAGCCATCCTAGTAGTAATCGCCGAGTTTTGCTTGTCCAAAATCTTATAACTAAAATCATCAATGGTCATCACTTCATCGCAATGGTCTAACAAGTTATGTTCAGTTAATGCACTTTTTGTATCTCGATTCTTTAAACTACGTTGATGTTCGTTGAATCTAGTTCTGAAAGGTCGACATGTTTGACCTATGTACTTCTTCTGGCAACGATTGCAAGAGAATTCATAAACTACATATTTATGCTTACAGTTAAATTTTGGGCCGATTGTCAAGCAAATATTGCAAGTACACTCATTATTAGATTTTCTTTTAAATGCTGTTGCTAATTTTTTACCAGGTTTTGATGTGATGCGTTCAGGTATAATATGCTTATTTTTTTACTTTATTGATTTTTCTTAAAAAACTTTCACCCACGTAGTCAAGGGAGAGATTAACGTCGTTATTTCTTCCGTTATTACTTGCGTTAATTTTATCATTTTTATAACTATCCACATTATCAACATGGAACCCATTACTTTCTAGCCTATTTTTCATAATTTGTTGTGCTTTGAACGTATCAAATGCATCAGAACATCTGTCTTCAACATACCGAAAACTATTACTAACAAAATTATTTTTTACATAGTTGGGGAGCCAACTGTCTTTTCTTAAGCTAATGCCTGAATGGCACGGTTTGCTGTAACATTTGTAACTCAGTTTGTTTTTAACGGATATACTAATATCCAGAAAATCAAGATAATCGGTATCGGGGGTTTCTGAAGTGAATTGAATATCACTGTTTACAGAGTTAAGTATCGAGGATTATTTTCACCGTAATCTTTATTTTTGGGAAATGGTCCCATGATGATTTGCTTGACAATCGGCCAGAAATTTAACTGTAAGCATAAATATGTAGTTTATGAATTCTCTTGCAATCGTTGCCAGAAGAAGTACATAGGTCAAACATGTCGACCTTTCAGAACTAGATTCAACGAACACCAACGTAGTTTAAAGAATCGAGATACAAAAAGTGCATTAACTGAACATAACTTGTTAGACCATTGCGATGAAGTGATGACCATTGATGATTTTAGTTATAAGATTTTGGACAAGCAAAACTCGGCGATTACTACTAGGATGGCTGAATCACGTGACATTGCGTTGAAAATGCCGCTATTGAACAGACGTCATGAGCTGACATGATGAGTTGCCCTGACTGGACTACTGATTTGTTGTATATAAACCTACCTTTTAACACTTGTCACATACTAAGCCCTTGAGACTGTCGGATTGACGAAACGCGTCGGGTGATTTTTTTAAAAAAATTTTAAAATAGATTTACGTCAAACAAAGGGAGCGATTGTTTTTTCCACACAATTATGACTAACCTCCCGTACGGACGAACTATGAAATTGATTACTTCCATGGAGCTTCCAAGAGAAGTGCATGTGATTGGGAAGAAGCTGATGAATCTGCTGCAGAAACAAGTTCGGGTCTCCTGTTCTATCATGTTTTTGCTGACATGTTTATCATACAAGGTGATACCAAAGTACGTAGAAAATTCTTCCAAACTACCAGAATTGAGCGATTCAACATCTGCCTTGCAAAGAAAAGTTATGTCACTGAAGATGGAGCTGATAAGCATTCCTCAAGAAAAGGTCTGCCATCATCAATCAAGACATATCCTACGAGTACCTCAACATCATCAGACATATTGAATAATTTTGATTTTATTATTGACACCAGTAGTTCAGCTACCATAAAGTGATGACTCAGACATCTCGGAGAAATATCACATAAGGTAGACATACCTATACCTTTACTTTGAAGCCATTGTCATGCATTCCCATCATTGAGAATATGGAGATTCAGCCTTCCCAACGTCAATATAACACTGAACCAAATAATATATTCCAGAGATGTACTATGCTGTATGTAATTATGAAGTAAACGATTTTGGTCTCTTGCAGGCTATACAGCGACAAATATAGTAATCTTCACAACGACTTCAACGGCACAGTCATCTTCTGCAGTAATGAAACTTTGTCTAAGTTTGGTGATTCGCCCTCAAGTTATTTTGTTTGTGTTGGAATCTTTTTTGTTCTTTATATTAAGCGAATCGAGTAACGACTAAGGCAGACAGACACCTATCTCTGATTAGTGATCACTGATCAGGAAAGATTAGACAATGACGTCTATTGTATAGTCGTCCCTGCTCTGATGAACTGAACTGATAGTGTCATCTCCCCTACGTCATAAGCACGCGCACACGTAGCGATTGCCGACTACCGATCAAATAAAATGTCATCAATCCATTGGGTAGACGATGAATCAAACACTGTGTCCTCTTCTCGCGTCAGCATACAGCATACAGAAAACTTTGAAACTGCTTTCAAGTCCACAGAAAACTCGAGCGACCAAATCTTAGCAATGAAAAATTTACCCAGTGTATTCTAAAATTCACGTTGACGATGTTTTTCAGAGGCAAATTGACGCCGTCAACGTACAACACTAAAATAAATGAAACTATGTCGATTATAAAACGACTGCTTCACAGTTCAGGCACTTTTATTGTGGCATTTTTTAAACGAAACAATTATCCTTACTTCACAGCCCTCGCGTCTGAAACGAAGTGCTGCTGCGCTTGCATTTGCATATCAGACATGTCACTATACAGTTTCGATTTTGATCACACTTGTCAAATTTTGCAAAAAGGATGATCTAATAAGAATTCAGAAGTCGCTCGTTCTTCTTGATCTATCACCAATGCCTTCGTTAGAAAATCTTTCACAGTGCTTGAGCTTCGCCTGAGTTTCTTCAACACGCTGTCTTTGAACTGATCTTCAGCAGATGGTTTGAATCTTGGAGGAGTTCTCCCTGCAAGCGAAAAGATTAATCAAAATTTCATTATATTGGCTGTGAATCATAAGACAAAACCTATGCGTTATTATTTGGACATTTCTAGTGGCATGAAGAAAATCTTTTCCTAAATTAGAATGCGAAGTAGCAAAAAATGATATAGGCACATTCAGTGAATGACAAGTTCACGAAAATTTCGAACGGCTTTCAATTCACGTTCAATTTTGAAAAGATGAACGCCGTTCAGCTCGAGCTTAGAAATATAGTCCATCTTGTTCCCTTTCCGTTCATTTCAAAAGTAATTTTGAAATTTACTTTGAATACGTAGTTATCTATCTAAATAATTGAGTCATCTCTTCTTTCAAATGTCTAAATATTTCAGTGCATAAGATATTACGAACTAGTCACTGCAATTTGGAGAATCCTCGGGTCATAAGCTTACATGGCTTAACAGCAACGGTGTTTTTCCGCTTTGACATAATGGCAATTGTATGAAGGTATACTTGCGTAAATGTATCTTTAATAGATGGAACAGCAATGCAATTTGCAAAGATCAATCCCAAAGTAGGCATACAGTTCTGATACAAATAAATTGCCGCAGATTTAGTCATAACAAATTGGGGCCTATACATATACAAATATATTAAGAATAAAAAAATTGAGACAGTATGGATAAAAATAGCTTAGGGTGAAGCATTCTAATTGCTTGTTTATGTTAGAGGAAATCCCTGAGGCCCAATGTAGGCAAGAAAAAACAAAGTCAGTTATACTGACGAATTCCGGTGCGCTCCGCGCATCACCTTCAGAGAAATAAACCGTATAAAACGTGAATTCGGACACAAACAGGTTGAACAGACATCAAATAGGCATGCATAGATGGAATCAATGATTGTCCGTAATGAAACACAAAAAGCTATGGATTGCGCTTAAGCCGAAGATAGAAATAACTTACAGAAGTCACTATTAAAAACTCGATATGTAGTAGAAAGTTAAAATGTGGAAAAAAGAAAAAGAACCGAAAAATAATCATAGAAGAGAAGCTAACGCAATACGCAGTCCCAAGCAGATCCTGTGTCATGATCGACCCTGTTGTTTCCGCCAAGTTTTCGGGTCCAGATCGCCTCTTTGATCAGTCTCCTTCTCCAACCACTTTCTTTGCTGATCACTGCTGTATTGGAGAAGTCTATGCGATGATCACTCTCGAAGGTATGATTGGCCACCTCGGAGCGATCCACATCGAGATTCTTTACCGCACGCTTGTGTTCCTTCTGCCTGTCATTCACTGTCCTTCCGGATTGGCCCACATAAACCCATTCGCACTGCGAACAGTTGAATGAGTAGATGACACCGAATTGTTTAGCAGGACATGGGCGCTTGAGCACCAGACTTGACCTTAGAGTTCTCATAGGTCTCATTCTGGCCTCAATCCCGGCACCACAGAGAACTGCAGAAAGGCGCTCCGACACTCCATTTACATACGGCAAAGTCACACGCCGTGGAAGGAACTCTTGTTCATCATGATCATTCCTGTGGCTCATCCAACCAGCCCTGATCTCTGCCCTGTCGTAGCCGTTGAGTAGGAGCGTCGCGTCAACCAGTCTCTTTTCCAGTGAAGAACAAAACAATGAAGCATTCCAACTAGGTATTTTCAGTCAATCATGTGTGAACGTTTAAAGGTAGAAATGAATGGGAGCATTCAATTCCGATTCATCTCCGAAATATGCGAACGCCGTATTCAGTTCAAGTTCACGAAATCGTGAAACTAGTTCAATTGAACGGCGTTCAGTCACACTCTGTGCACATTCCAGAATGTAGAATGTAAGAAGAAGAACAAACATCAAGAATAAAGTGAAAAACATGAAAGTATCATGATTGAGATTGCATCAATATTTAAATGTCTGATTTTTTTGTCGTAGACAGTCATGAACCAAGTGACAAGTACGGGACAGAGACGCGAATTAAATCCAAAAGTCATGCGACCGAATTAGAGAAGAATGGCTGGTGGGCAAATTCTGCTGCTTCTTCACAACCAAATGTCGACCATTGACATTTCATGGATAATAATATGATAAATTCTTCGCAGGACGGAGGCAAGTGATAGTCAGTACGTTAGCCCTGCGTTCAGTACATTGCTGATGTCATTCATTCCTATTTGAAGTCTATCACGAAAGGTCACCAAATTGAATCATAAGTCTTCAATTTGCATAAAAGTAATTACGAATGGGGCTTGTTATTGAAACAGCAACTGTTGCGCCCAAAAGTACCTCAGTCATCAGCTGAGCACCATCCGTTGGCTAGATTTCGATCCATTAAGCTCAGCATCTCTCAAGATGGTGGATCCGTAACAGCTCGTCGCCCAGGTCCATAACACAAAGCTGCTACCTTCCCCATCCTTTGCATTCAATATGGGTGAGTCGCTTCGCATTGTCTGGATGTGAAGCCTCCTATCCGCTGGTCGGAGCCGGGTAAAACAACAACGCTATTCATGTTCCCGCGCGGTTCCCGGGACCGAATAGCATAGGACCGACGTCCACCGGCGTGTCGTTAGAGGCGGTTAAATGTGGCCTTTAGCCACTGCAGCTCTGGTGTTGGCAATTTGATGTCTTATTCTCATTGCCCTTCCTCAATGCCTATACAAAGTTGACGTTTCGGGGGATCCTGACGGCCGACTCTTAGTTGTTGGGGCAACAAAGCTCTTTGAGCTTCCTCCTCTGTGGCATATCTGGCTTAGCCCTTTCCAAAGCCCCCTCATCGATGGCCGTCGCCCCTCTTCGGAGAGGTAAGGTGTGGGGAGGGACCATTCGGGATTGCTGCCCCCGGTCAGTACTGTTCACCGTGTGTGTACAGCTTTGTCTTGGGCATGGTAGCGCCCCGATAGTATCGGAATGGCCATCTCCCCCCCGGGGTACTCCTCGCCAGCAGTAGGCATTTATTTGCTAACTGGGTGTGTCGCTTCGTATCGTCTTCGTACGAAGCCTCCTATCCACTGGACGGAGTCGCGTAGAACAACAACAACAACGGTATTCAAGAGCCTGTAACCGTAGGTTTCTGCGGTCATAACGTTCTTCTTTTTCCGGTTCAAGATGAAGATGATAACGACTGGCTACCGCTTATAGAAGTATATGACTAAAGGAAAACCACTCTTTACTTCCGTTTATCTTTATTGAACATCAGCAATGCGAAATCTGGAACGGAGCAAAGCTTTACGCTACTACATAAGTTTATACAATCACGCATTCAGACGATGGCAACGAACATAGATGCATGCATAATAACATAGGATAAGGTTATTGTTCATCCCCTTCCCTGTTTGTTTATGTCTTTACTATAAAAGGTCTAAACAAATATATTGGTGAAGCGCTTTTACTCAGGTATGGGGTTTAACGAATGAACCGCTGGCTGAGTCATACACAAGTCGTTGCTTTCGATTACGACTTGATCGTCGTGGATGATGGGGTAAGTTAGTCACTTCGTCGTTGTCAGCCGTAAATGGGTTGATGGCGAAGGATTCTGGTCGGTTGTCCATCAGGTGATGGGTTGGAGACAGAGAGTGCGACCGGGATGTGGGCTGGACTTTTGTAACACCTTGAGTGCCTGACGGTGGTCCAGTGTCCTCATTTGTCTGAGAGGAGGGCGACCCACTAAATGATTGGGCTTCAGTTGAATGCTGAGCGTGTACCGGATAATCTTGGATGCACGGGAGGAGCGGTGCTTGGACGATCATTGAATGGGGCACAAATTTCCTTAGATAACGTCTGTTTCTGTTGGTCAATCTACCAGTCCCATCCACTTTGATAGTGTACTGATCATAGTCATGACGCTCCACTACGATGCCACTTCGATCCCACTTTGTTGGATGGATGCCAATTTGATTTTGGAGGAACACTCGATCACCCTGGTGAAGCGGAGAAAGGGGGCGAGAGTGCTCACTGAGGCTTTCCAGCGTCTTCGCGTATCTGGTACGCAGTGCAGCTTCTTTGGCAGCCCAGGCATCTCGCCATAGGGCTTGAAATGGAGGATGGTCACGGCCATGGGTCACGGATAGGGTTGAAGGCATAGCGTCTCGAAGCCGGCGCCCAAACAGAATTTGTGCAGGAGAAAGGCGGCAATCAGGATCCGGTGTGTTACGCAGGGTAAGCAAGGCTCGAAGGACGGTGTCATTGTCTAAGCAGCCATTGGCTCCAATGTTGTCATTCAGGAGGCGTTTAGTTGCCTTGACCGCTAGCTCTGCTCTACCGTTTGACTGCGGGTGGTAGGCGGACGATATTCTGTGGCGTATTCCCCATAGTTGGAGGAAGTCTTTGGTTTCTCCTGCGGTAAATTGAGGTCCTCCGTCAGTTGATAATTCTTCAGGGACTCCGAATGTGGCGAAGAATTTCCGTAGGCACGTTATTAGTCCTCTGGCACCTGATTCAGTTGCTCCTTCCCTGATGCGGTATATCTCAGTCCATCCCGACAAGTGGTCTCCGATAACAAGATAGTTCCAACCACGAAACTGAAAGTAGTCAGCGAAAATGGCTTCGAAGGGAGTGGTAGGAAGTCGCGGCATCGCTGGGGGCAGACGGGCATTCGATGGGGCGTTTCTATTGCAGCTATTGCATTTATCACGACGCTCTTGTATCATTCTACTTATGCCAGGCCAGAAGACGGTGGCTTGTGCTGTGGCTGTCATCGCAGAAACGCCTTGGTGGGCGGAGTGCAGAACATCTAATACGGAGGCTCGGAGGACTGGAGGGATAAGAACTCTGTCGTGGTAGAGAATAACGCCGTCCGATTCATACAGACTGTGACGGAATTCCCAAAATTCCCTCAGAGATGATGTAAGATCCTCTTTCTTTGCCGGAAATCCATTCGCCAGCATGGTCGCTAGTTCCATCATCGTTGAGTCTTTCCTGGTTTCATCTTTCACACAATTCCACGTGACTGCTCTTAGTTTCTCGAAATCTCCTTGGATGGCTGCAATCATTTCAAGCTCTTCGAGGTCCTTCTCTGTACGCATGTCGACACTGGCTAATTCATAGTGGACGATGTCAACGGGATGTCTGGAAGCGGCATCGGCAACATGGTTACTGATTCCCGGCTGGTGTAGGATGTCGAAGCGCCATGGTAAAGTTCGCTGTTTGATGCGGAATAGCCTTGTGTTGGTGATTTCGTCTAGGGTCCGGTCACCAAGAAGTTTCGTTAAAGGTTTATGGTCGGTAACGACGAGGAGGTTATCGCATCCCTGAGTGAAATATTTGGTCTGCTCGAGACTCCATGCGACCGCCAGCATTTCACCCTCGACAGGTGCGTAGCGTTTTTCGGTTGAGGACAAGAAGCGAGATCCAGCTAACGTGATTTTCCAGCCGTTGTTACAACATCCAGGTGATGATGAAAGACAAGCACAATGCTTTTGACTCAAATAGTATCCAATACCAGATTTTGACCAATCTGTTCTAAGGCAGGTGCGACGATTGATGTCAAAAATGGCTACACCTTGCTTGATCGCTGCTATAATCTGGTCCTTCGAGTCGTTGAAAGCGCGGTCCAGGTCTGCAGTCCATGTGAATTGAGATTTAGGGCTGAGTAGTGGCTTGAAAGGTGACATGATGTTGCGAAGCTGAGCGTAGCAGGATATTTGGTTGACTAGTCCGAACCACGATCGTATATCGGTAATGGAAGATGGTTTAGGGAAGCTTTTGATGGCGTCAATATACTTTGGAAGAGGTTCCACGGTACTCTCAGACAATCGAAATCCTGCAAAATCTACGGTCTTATTCGCAAATTGAAATTTCTCGGGGTTGAGGATGATGCCCGCATTGCCGACTATTTCAAGGAATTGTATAGTCCTCCACCAGTGATCATGCAGGTCAATGTCATAAAAGACTGTGTCGTCCACACATCGCTGTTTCCGGGTGAAATCAGTAATTATCTCGTCAAATCGTCGGTTGTAACCATCACCACTAGACAAGAACCCTTGTGGTGCCCTCTGGTACCGGAACCGGCCGATCGGTGTGATAAACGTAGTGAGGTGTCTATCTTCAGCATGAATCGGTACGCTGTGATATCCATTCCACGCATCAGTTACTGTCTTCCAGGTATTCGGTGGCACGGATCTGGCAAGATGAAATGGTGATCTGGTCGAGTGAGCTTCTCTACAACAATGCTTGTTCAAGGGTGAAAGGTCAACGGTGCGTCGCGGACCTCCATCGTGCTTCCTGGTAATGACCATTCGATGGCACCATGTCGTAGGCTCACCGTGAGGGACGCGCTCTATGACTCCTAAAGCCTCATCACGGAGAAGGTCACGTTCAACTTGTTCTTGCCAATGGATTGGGATCGTAGCGGGGGTGAAAGAGACAACTGGGACAGCGTTAGGTTTCACCAGAATTTTGATCGGTGGACCTTTCATGTTGGGGAGTAGTTGATGTGGGCAAGTATTAAATGTCGACGATTCATACCTTTCTAGAAGCCATTCTTTCATTTTGCTATTGTTTTCTGGAGTACAGGCGAATGGGAGGTTTCTCGGAGGTCCGGGTGGTAGCTCGCGTTTGGGACAGCTGCAGGGGCTGTCAAGACTTGAAGGGGACAAAGTGACATTGTCTGACCTTATGTTACCAGACGCAGTTGGTTTGTGGTTGGTTTGCGAGGAACTATGTGCAGCTACTCGTCCATTCAAAGCAGCCCCCACCTGAGGAAAACTGTGAGATATTATTCCGAGTTGGATCATGGCCTCTCGGGAGAGGTAAAAGCCGTTGGCGTCCGGACTGATGTAAACCATAGTTGCGCAACTGTATGAGCTCCCATGCTTATCGCGACCATCGAGTCTCACAAAAATGGCCCCGTCGATTTGGAATGGAGTGGTGTTAGCTGCAGTCATCGCGTATCGGACAGGGATGAGATCGGCTTGTCGAAATCCATGGCGTTCAAATTCTTTCCTGGACCATAGGCAGGACTGAGCACCCGAATCGGTGATAACTTCAACGTAAGTTGGTTGGATATGAGGACAGTGTGCACGGAAAGTGCGATAATCATCGTCTTTGGTAGTTAATCGTAGGCGCACTGTCGGGTGGGAGAGGGAGCGAGCGCGGATCCATCCAGAGTTTGAGGTGAAGATATGATGAGTCAGTTCGATCGACGTTTTTAGATTGTTGCTCTCAGTTGTGAGTGTGGCGGGCCGTTGCTGGTGAGACGGAGGAGCTGAGCCATTTACGGTGCCAATGTGCATGACAAGGCCACCAGTCTCTCCATCGGCGATGTGATCTTTTCCATTGTTGGTGTCTTGTGGCTTCTGTCGATTACGCGTGCGCGATTTGGTCTTTTTCCAGCAATCCAGGCAGAATTTGTGTGGTTTCGTGTTCCAACCTCGAGGGCCTTCTGTAAACAACTTGAAAGTCCTATAACACTCCGGGCATTTGGCAGTCGGCGTAGTGTCCTGCGTTGGTCGCAGGGCCCTCTTTTGCTGTTTGAAACTCGAGACCGCAGCGGTCGATCCAACACTGGTCATAGCATGTCGTGCCATTTCCTTCCCTTCGATAAAGGAAATAACATCCGGTGCAGATGCCTTGTCGAGATGCACCCAACCGAGAACATCCTTTTTGATATCGATGTCTGATAATCCGGCAACAACGACATCACGGACGATTATATCTGTGAAGTCTACGCTTGTAGCTGGGCTGCAACGACATGTAGCAGTATAGTTGCAGGTCGCAGCCTTGCCTTTGACTTTTGCATAGAAAGAACGAATGCTTTCGCCATGATCCTGTCTCATGAGCAATAAGTCAGCTCTGCGGACGCTGATAGCTACAGGAATGACGGCGAGGCGTTTCATGGCAGTAAGGAGAGCAGACTCAGTGTCGTCGACGATTGTCGGATCTTCCTTCAGGAGCTGGTTGCCTAGGTCTTCATCGCAGCATTGGAATAACTGAGCTGTGATTTCAGTAGGCCGCATATCAGTGCACTTACGGAAGAGGTCCCAACGACGAGTGAAGTTGTTCCACTCCTCTTCAGAAGCATTCGGTATGAGATGAGGTCGTTCCATTTTTGGAGCCTTCTGTTTAGGGGCGGCGCTAGGAGACGCTATAGCCATATGACCCGGGGTATGGCAAAGTTGGTGACTGTTGAAGAGTGCGATGGCGATGCCTTCGGTAGCACCGTCTATGATGATGTTGCATCCAGGGGCTTGACACTCGAGTTCAATTTTGGACATGTTGCAATTTTATTGTACGCTGATTTCGCATAAAGGAAAACCACTCTTTACTTCCGTTTATCTTTATTGAACATCAGCAATGCGAAATCTGGAACGGAACAAAGCTTTACGCTACTACATAAGTTTATACAATCACGCATTCAGACGATGGCAACGAACATAGATGCATGCATAATAACATAGGATAAGGTTATTGTTCAATGACATCTTCCACGCTCTCGATAAACTTTCCGTCTGAAAAAGTCAGCAAACTACGACGGAATTCCTATTCGTTTTTTTACAAAATTGCAGCCCCTTTATTGCCGAGCCCCTGTGCAACATCCTCAATTCCTCTGTTCTCGAAAGGAAAGTTCCAAAGAAAGTCAATGAGTGCGCTATTTCTCCTATACCGAAGACATCAACCGCGAAATTCGATCAGCTCCGTTCTATTTCACTGTAAGCGTTTCAAGCAAATTGTTCGATCTCAAGTTTTTAACTCTGTGAAACTGTCATTGGTTCATTGTTCTCCGAATTTTCAATTCGCCTATAAACCAAAGTACAGTATCACGTCGGCTCTCATCGCATTTCATGATCGCATAACAAAGTCTTTGGATAATCAAAGTGGATCCGCCACTGAACCGCTGTCTTACGATTTTAGCAAAGCACTTGACACCTAATCGAATGGGATACTATTGGAAAAAATCAGAATACTTGGTCTACCCATTGGCTTCAGAGCCTGGTTTCACAATTATCTCTACAGTAGAACGCAAGAGAATAAGACTTAAGTCCACGCTTAGTCATCAAAAGCAAGTCGGATGTGGCGTACCTCAAGGCTCCGTGCTAGGGCCTTATTTGTTCAATGCATATTGTTTTGACCTCAAACCGATTCATGAAGATACTTTTATCATGCAATATGCAGACGATATCTGTGAGGTAGTAACAGTCGAACAACAATGGTAGCCCTCCAACATCTCAAGTTTGGCAGAAGATGAACTCAACAACATCCGTCAATAGGGAATTTCAAACGGCCTTACCTTCAATGACCCAAAATCTTTTGCAACTGTTTTTACAAAGAAGAATTTTGACGCTACCGAGTTTTCTTGGCGCATCAGGAAGGTTTCTGAATTCAAGCTTTTGGATGTCATTTGGTCATCGAATCTCTTGTAGCAAAGTCATTTTCGTGTTTTGGAGTCCCGTTGCGCAAGGCGACTATATTTTCTTCGCCTTTTGGAACCGGATCTCAATCATGACGAACTCTGGAAAGTTTAGGAGACTCTTATCAAAAGTGTTCTACTTTATTGTTATCCACTTTTCGGTTCTTTGGATTTCTAAAGTATGCAAATTATAAGCAAACTGTGGCGACGAGCTCGACGAATTATTTGTCCAAAATTCTGCAAGTGTACAGTCGAAGAAGACAATATCCAAAAATGCGACTGAAACTGATCAGAGGACCTTTTTTCTTCGACGCAATGTCCGACTCATCCTCTCTATTGTTCAACCAATGCAGAACAAACCGTCACTGTCCCTTTCTCAAATATAAACAGACATAGAAACTGCTTTACTTTGTTTTCAACCATTGTACACAATCTTACTTCGTGGTATGATATGATAACGCTCTTGCAATTATCGTGTCAAAGATCCTTATGGCACTGTATGCATCAGTATTACCAAGTACTACATTCCGATTTCAATTTCATTAATAAAGGGCATTATTATTATTTACTATAGTCATTATATGTAGGGATGCAAATGACATACTTCAGCTTGACGTTTTACCAGTTCAATATCAATGCTGAAACTTACTGTTTACAGTTGGAAAGATTGAAACATGTGATTGATGTTACGACCTCCCCAAGGTACGAACAGAAAAAAGGCCAAATCCCTGTGAGTGAATGTATTTATAAGGTGCAAGGCAGGTGGTGGCCCTTAAGAGAGCCGATTTGGCGTTCGCAGAGAATGTGAGTGTACGTACAGTCGTCAACTTGGCAATGACAGCGGTCGTGAGCCGAAGGGTCGCAGCAGCGTCGTTGATTCCCAACAAGAGAACGTGCGTACTGTAGGCGGGAGAGAGAGTGAGAGAGAGCGAGTTTGGTCCGTCAGCAGGGAGTTTTGATGTCTCTCCAAATGTGTAGGATCGATCATCCACCTGGAGCGTATGATTGGCGCCCAGCCACTCGCCGGCCCCCTGTCACCGGGCATCGCCTCGCCCTCCCGTCAGAGAAGGGAAGAAGAGTCTGCGCCGATCAATGGCTCATGCAAGCGACTCCATTGGTCGTCGCTGCCTTGAAAGTTAATTCACGCTAAGTATCACTTCTGCCGAGTAGTCTTGATGAGGAAAGAGAGAGAAGTCTGCATTTTCGTCACATCCCCCGGCGTAAAAGAGCGTTGATAGTCGGAGCACTGCGATCACTTGAAACGCGAAGAAATGTTCACCAATCACCACGAAAATGTACATCACAACCTTTTAGTTCACTCAGGATTTGTTTGGTCTCTGAAACGGATCCTGGGTAGATCTGTCAAAAAACTGGGAACCGGTGCGGGATAAGGCATCAGCCCAAATGTTGTCTTTTCCCTTTATGTGACAGACAATAAGGTTAAACTCCTGAAGAGCTAAACACCAAGCGAGTAATCTACGATTCTTGAACCTCATTTTATTGAGAAAAATCAACGGATCATGATCTGTGTGAACTTTTACTGAACCCACTGAAGAGGCAATATAAACCTCAAAATGTTTAACTGCACTGAGTAAGGCGAAGGCCTCTTTCTCTATTGTAGAGTAATTCTTTTGGTGCTTATTTAACTTTTGCGAGAAATATGCAACTGGAAATCTTTCACCTTCAATATTCTGTGTCAACACTGCACCTATGCCTACGTCACTCGCGTCAGTCATGAGTTCGAATGGTTTGTTCCAGTCTGGAGCATTTAGAATTGGCGTATCACACATCATAGTTTTTAATGACTCGAATGCTTCCTGACAAGGAGTAGTCCAAATAAACTTTGAGGTATTTTTTAGTAAATCGGTCAGAGGAAATGCAACCGTCGAGAAGTTTGGCAAAAATCGCCTATAGTAACCTATGCAGAGGAATCTCATTACACCTTTTTTGTCAGTTGGTGGAGGAAAGTTTTTCATTTTTTCAACATGTCCATCTACTGGCTTAACTTTTCCATGCCCCACTACATGTCCTAAGTATGTGACGTCGGCTCTACAGAACACACTTTTGCTCAAATTAACGGTCAAGTTTGCTTCTTGCAACCTGACAAACAGTTCGCGCAGAGATTTTTGATGCTCCTCCCAGCTATCATTATGTACAACAATGTCATCAACATAGGCTGTGACATTCTTCAGACCTCTCAGTAAACTTGTCATTAGTCTTTGAAATGTAGCTTGAGAATTCTTCATGCCATAGGGCATTACTCGGTACTGATACAGTCCATCTGGCGTGACAAATGCTGATATCTCCCTAGCTCTTTCGGTCAGAGGGATGCCCCAATAACCTTTCAAAACATCGCATTTTGAAATATATCTGGCTTTTCCAATGCGATCTATACAATCATCGATTCTAGCCAAAGGGAAAGAATCGCTTTTAGTCACTGCATTTAATTTTCTATAATCTGTGCAAAATCGATATGAATTATCGGCTTTCTTGACAACTACACAAGGAGATGCCCACTGACTATTGCTAGGTTCGATAATTTTATGTTTTAACATATAATCGACCTCTTCTTGAATAATTTTCCTTTTATCTGGGCCTATTCGATACGGATGTGATTTGATCGGAGTGATATCACTCGTTAGACAGACGTCGTGCTCAATAACATCAGTACGAGACGGTACATCGCCGAAGATGCTCTTGAATTCTACCAAGTTTTCGAGTGAATTTCCTTCGTCTGATGGCAGATGATTTGTTAGTGATTTCATATCTTTCATTATATCAGAATTCGCTAATCTCGCGTTTTGATTGTCATTTTTTATTTCAAAATCAACATCTTGCACACTAAGAACCGAATCGGACTCAATTGATCTTGCATAATATTCCTTTATCATGTTAGAATGACATAATTGTGTATCTTTCTTTCGATCTGGTGTACTCACGATGTAATTTAACTCATCTATCTTACTCGAAATGACATATGGGCCCTGATAGCGAGCTTTCATCGGGTTGCTCACAATCGGCAAGAGTACGAGGACTTTGTCCCCAACGCTAAAACTTCGAACTTTTGATTTCTGATCGTACAGTTCTTTCATGGATATTTGTGCTGTTCTAAGGTTCTTATGTGCCAGTTCGGTAGCATTCACTAACTTTTCACGGAAATCTGAGGAATATGACAGCAAATCTTTCTGTTGTAGATTTTCGTTTAAGAGACTTTCTTTCAGCAAACCTAACGGGCCTCGGACTGCGTGGCCGAACACTAGTTCGAAAGGACTGAAGCCTAATGACTCTTGAGTGGCTTCTCTGACTGCAAATATCGCAAAATGGACACCTTTATCCCAGTCTTTTTCGTGTTCAATACAGAAGGACCGCAACATGGTCTTCAGAGTAGAGTGGAATCTCTCCAATACTCCTTGCGACTGAGGGTGGTAGGCTGATGATCGCACTTGTTTGGCGCCGATCAGGTTTACGACTTGCTGAAGCAAACCCGACATGAAATTTGAGCCCTGGTCTGATTGTATTTCCTTAGGTAGTCCAACAAACGTGAAGAATTTCAGCAGGCTGTCTGCAATTTGGACGGCAGTAATTCTTTTTAACGGAATGGCCTCCGGAAAGCGTGTAGATGCGCACATAATAGTTAGCAAATACTGATTTCCTGCTCGAGTTTTTGGGAGAGGGCCAACACAATCAATAATTATCCTCGAAAATGCACTTTCGACTATTGGAAGCGGTCGAAGTGGCGATTTAGGAATCACTTGGTTTGGCTTTCCGGATACTTGGCAAATATGACATCGTCTGCAAAAGGCAGTAATGTCTGATCTTATCCCAGGCCAGTAGAAATGTCGAGTCACTTTATCAAAAGTCTTCCTTATGCCTAGATGACCTGCCATGGGAACTTCATGGCCTAGTCTCAGAATCTCGCCCCTAAACTTCTTCGGGACTACGATTTGGTGAAATACTGACCACTCTTCATTTGCAGGGACTCTAGGGTCCCGCCATTTTCTCATTAACAAGCCAGATTCCTTGAAATAATAGCCACGGGGTAATGTTTTGATTTCTCGCTCAGAAACACCAATATCAAATAACTTTTTGATTTCATTATCCCGTTCTTGAGCCGCTATCAATTCATTTGTATTGATAGACTCGGAGCCTTCAGAATTTGGAATATCATTATCTGCGTCTTCAGTCCTTTTAAGCGCCTGTGAGCGTGTTATCACACCACAAGGAACATATTCCCTTTTCTCCTCAGATATGGGCGAATCGTTGATATCAACTGGTACGCCTTTTCTTATCTTCGAACCAGCCAGATCGTTTCCCAACAGGAGAGTAACTCCCCGAGCTGGTATGTGATCGGTCACTCCGACAACTACGGGTCCGGAAACGAGCTCGCAGTTGATGTTAATTTTGTGTAACTTCACTGTTCCGGTTCCCCAAAATCCTTCTGTGTCAATGATGTCTCCGGTAGCGGAATTTTCTGACAATGGCAACACATTTGATAAGATGAAAGATCGAATAGCTCCGGTGTCACGCAAAATGGTGACAGGGACCTCATTTTTATTGTCCAACGAGACTGTGCCCTCGAATGTGAACGGGAGAAAATCTCCTTTCGGTGAGGCTAAGACATCTTTGGAGTCGACTGTATTTACGGAATTTTTCTCTTCCTCTTTCATTCTTCTGAGTTTGAAACACTCAGAAATTGTGTGACCGGGTTTCTTGCAGTAGTGACAAGTCACCGGTCTGGTGGAGCCGTTAAAAGGGTTTCGAACTGGTCTGTTATCAGACTGTTTCATTTTGGAGGCGCCTTGATCCGTGTGATTAAATGTGCTTTTCCTCTCTTTATTAGAGCGCTTACGAGAAATTGCATATTCCTCGGATAACATAATCCAAGCTTTGTAATCGTCAGGATCTTTGTCCTCGATAAATGTCTTCAGGGAGACACTGTTTGAATTCCTCGATGAGGATTAATTCTCTTAATTGCTCAAAATTATCTACCATCATGGGTCTGCACCAACGGTCAAATGCGACTTCTTTAGAATAGGCAAGATCAGAGTAGGTCATAGACTCGGATTTCTTTAGGCTGCGAAATCGATAGCGATACGCTTCAGGGACCTTTTCAAATGCTCTCAAAATACGACTTTTGACAATTTCATAATCCGATCTCTCTTCTAGCGACAGGGTCACGTAAGCCTCCTGAGCTTTTCCTACCAAAACGCTCTGGAGCAACATTGGCCATATGTTTTTCGGCCATTTCATGATTTGAGCAACCTTCTCAAAATGGAGGAAATAACTGTCCACATCTGATTCTTTAAACGGAGGCACAAGCCTCACTACTTTGTTGATGTCAAAACTGTCAGCAGAAGGAGAAACCGGCTTTGATTCCTGTAGATAACGTAATCTCTCTCGTTTAGAAATCTCCTGCTCAATTTTCAATTTTAATTTCAAAGCTTTAATTTCGGAAGTGTCCTCATCCTCAGATTCAATATCGCCGTTAACAGAACCATGATCAGAAGGATCGCGTCCAAGGGCCGCGAAAATGTTAGAGCGGATATCCGCTTTTGTTAAATTATGACTGCACGAAATGCTGAGGTGTCTAGCTAGCTCAAGTAGTTCAGTCTTTTTGAAATTCAAAATTTCATCGTAAGAAGGAATAGACGTCAAAACCTCACTGTCTGCCATTTTGAACAGAATAGATTAATAAATCTATGCTAGACGCGAGTATAAATGTCTATGTAACTATTGAAGACTGATAACTCAGACGGTAGTTAACTGACGAAAACGCTAACGTAAGTAGCTTAAGGGAAAAGTATGCCAACGTAAGTAGCATAAGACAACTTTGATGAAATTTGGAACTATCCCGGCTGAGCCCCCAAATTTCTGTTACGACCTCCCCAAGGTACGAACAGAAAAAAAGGCCAAATCCCTGTGAGTGAATAAGAGTGTGAGTGTGCAGATGGTGGCCCTTAAGAGAGCCGATTTGGCGTTCGCAGAGAATGTGAGTGTACGTAGTCGTCAACTTGGCAATGACAGCGGTCGTGAGCCGAAGGGTCGCAGCAGCGTCGTTGATTCCCAACAAGAGAACGTGCGCACTCTAGGCGGGAGAGAGTGAGAGAGAGCGAGTTTGGTCCGTCAGCAGGGAGTTTTGATGTCTCTCCTAATGTGTAGGATCGATCATCCACCTGGAGCGTATGATTGGCGCCCACCCAGTGAAAAAAAATTGTCGGGATCTGTCGGTCCATTGTCGGGAAACCGGTTTCCCGACAATGAACCGACAGATCCCGACAGTTTTTTTTCACCGGGCAGCCACTCGCCGGCTCCCTGTCACCGGGCATCGCCTCGCCCTCCCGTCAGAGAAGGGAAGAAGAGTCTGCGCCGATCAATGGCTCATGCAAGCGACTCCATTGGTCGTCGCTGCCTTGAAAGTTAATTCACGCTAAGTATCACTTCTGCCGAGTAGTCTTGATGAGGAAAGAGAGAGAAGTCTGCATTTTCGTCACATTGAGAAGAGACGCCAAGCGCAACTGAATGACCACTTCCCTCTTCAAGACAATGCGAGATCGCACGACAGCTGAATTCAAGAAGGAAAAACTGTGAGAGATGAAAATAGATGTCCTTGAGCACCGCCCTAATCACTGGATTTATCACCTTCCGATTTCTACTTATTTTCGCCATTGAAAGCAGCTTTGCTATAATCGGTTAAGATTTTAAAATCCTATATGAATCTTGAAAAAAAGTCAATCTTCTTGCAAAAGCTTTTGATAGGGTCCCACGCGTGTTATATGGTGGTCAGTGCGGAAGCTAGAAGTTGATGAATGAATTGTCTCCGTAGTCCAAGCGATATGCGAGCACTCAAGGTCCGTAGTGTGCAAAGCAAAGAGTGAGGAGCTCGCAGCATAGAGTAGGGATATATAGGTAGAGTGTCGACTCAAAAAAATGTCTGTATACAGTGAAAATTTTTATACCAAAAGATTCAACTTTTTTGCGGAGATTACGCTCCCGTGGTCCAAAACATTATATGAACAGTTTTGAAAAAAGTCAAAATTTGCCAATTTATATGCTACCGAGATGACTCTCCTATATAAGTAGTATGAAGCAAGTTGGATATCAAAAGGAATGAATATTTGCTGACAAGCATCCTGACTAAGCGGAAATCAAGCTGATTATCAAGGGAATTTCATAAATTGCATTATAATGAAAGTCTTCATAAAAGAGTCGCGATATTATTTGTGCTTTCTTGGTTGAAATTTCAAGTTTTGATTCAATTTTCACCGGCATGATTTTAAGAATCGATCACTAAATTCATGTTTCTTTTCTAGAATCTGAATAGTGGTGTAGAACCATTTACATCTTTCAAAGTTAAATGAGATCATTGTCTTTGATTATGTCAGTTTGCTCTGACAGTGGCAGGTTAACCTGCAATTGCCTGTGATAAGATCACACTTAAAAAAATATTCTTGCGGTTGAGCATGAAAGTAATAGGCACCCATCGAATTACTATTTTAACAAACACTAAATCTCCAAAGCTGTCATGAGAATCTGTGAAATATCATCATTCTATCTGCATTACAATAATGATCACTCATATATAATTGACCAAATTTTTCAGGAGGTTCAAATCCATTGATAAACAGAAAAAACCAAATTACTTGGTGCCTCCGTGCCAGTATATATTTTTTGATCTGTTAAAAAAAAATAATAAATGTACACTGAAGTGCACTGAAGTTGCACTGTACTTCGGCCTTTGGCCTTCAAGGTGCGATGGTAAGTGGCAGGTCATACATTCAACCCTTCCCTTAAGAATCGAAAGTGAACAGATTTAACATCCGATAACTACGTAGTAGAAGCGATCAAAGGATAACAGTTGATTTCGTTCTTCCGATTGATTTCCGGCTTATTAACTCTGATACACTTGCTTTCTTCAATAGTAACATCGCGAGTGTTACTTTTCTTAGATAGGAACTGGATTATGAAGTCTTGAATTCCTTTGATCGGATGTTTGGACCGGTGCTGAGATAGGGCACTATTATATGTGTTGTTTTTAATGCTACTTTTATGTTCTTGATGTCTTATTTTAAAAGGACGACTTGTTTTACCAATATAATTTTCATTACAAGTTTTACAGGTATACTGGTATACCACATACCTATCCGCGCACGAATATTTAGGTCCGATATCTTTACAAATTTCGCAACCACAATCTTTGGTCATTTTAGGTCTCTTTCTGAGGAATTTCTCAAGGCTAACATTCGGTTTACTTATCAGGTTTCCTGAAATGTTGTATTTTTTCATCACGTTTTTGATGCGTCTGTTACACGTATCATTGATGAAAGGTATCATCAGATTAGCCTTATTTTCTCGCTTTCTGTTTTTGTTTCTGCGTCTCATACTTTTTTTGTTAAAATCTTTTTCTTTATAGCCATTATTTCGCAACATCTTAAAAAACTCCTCCTTCGACTCATTATAGTATTTCTCTTCAGAGCAGTGTTCTTTGATATAATCTAGACGTGATTTTATAAAATTAGTTTTCACATGGTTAGCCACGAAGGAATCTTTTTGTAAGACTATGTCAGAGTGACAAGCTTTATGATACCATTTATATTCAATTTTGTGATTACCAGTAAGAAGAGTCAAATCCAAAAAATTCAAGCCAACTTCAGGGGGGCTTACTTCTACAGTAAATTTGATTTCTGGAAGCACATCATTGAAGCTTTTTTTGACCTGTTTGATAATCGCTTCGTCGTGTTCAATAGGTCCTATGATAACGTCATCAATATACCTTTTATAGACCTTCGGAACAAACTTCAAACTTTGCAGAGCTTTGATTTCTATATGATGTAGAAAAATGATAGCAAAAGCAGGGGCAAACCTGCATCCCATCGGGACACCTCTAACTTGCCTGTAAGTTCTACCATCGTAACTAATTTCGTAATTATAACAAATAAATCGGAGCATGTTCTCCAAATCTGAAATTTCAATTCTGAAATTATCTATCTCTTCATAATGGGAAGAAATCGATATCATGTTGTACTCAATGCCTGTACTTATAGGTATACTTGGATAAAGTTTCTCCACATCGAGGCTCATGAACACTGGTTTCTGCATTTTAGTAATGTCAATGTCTTTTATGTGCCTTATCAACGCCCTGGAACTATCTAGATGTGCCGGAATGAATTTCAAAAGCTGGGTTAACACCTGAGTAATACACCAGTCTACCTTGTCCACTGGGGTTCCGTGCACTGAAGCTATTGGGCGCATAGGATAAGCCCCATTGTTTGGTTCTTTGTGGTCTTTCACAAAACCAAAGAAACTCGCTGGTTTACTCCCATATGAAAGTAATCTATCTTTTTGATATTTATTCTCCGCTAAAGTGCTTTTACTCAGGGCTGCCTTCAAGATTTTGTTGGCTTGAGCTTCAATAGATTTGCATTTACTTTTCGGTAATATGACGTAAGTTTCCTTGTCGGCTAATAGTTCATTCATTTTATCCTTAACTGTCTCTGTATCACAGATAATCAGTCTATTCGTTTTATCAGTGCGTAGGCACTCCTGTTCATTTTTTTCAAGTTCATTTTTCAAAAATTTGCTAGCTTTCAAACTGCTGATATACTGTGGTTTCTTTTCTAGTTTTTTAACCTCTTCGTGCATGATTTGTTTACTTTCAAAGAAGAACTGTTTTAGTTTAAATTCTTCCCTATCAGAGAGTCTATCTGGTAATTTACAACTATTACGATCAAAAGGGATTTGGTAATCATTACGATCGTTGTTGTTATCATCGTTTTCTAGATTTATCTTCCATCTTAATTTGTAGAAGTAGGATTCGAATTCATCGTCTACTTGATTCCAGAAGTGTTTATCAAACTCATACGGTAAGTGATATTTAGGCCCTTTTTCTAGGAGATTGTCATTATTTTCAACTTTAGGATGTGCGTGTCTGTTCACCTTCGATCTATTATAGGGAAAAACTGGTGCATCATCACAAAAATAGTCACTAATTTGCTTAGGATATGGTTTCTCACCGATAATGTTCCATTTTGTTTTATGTCGCAGATACATGGATTTTGCCACGTTTCTCATGACGATCCGAGTGTTAATCTCGACATATTGGGATAAATCACTATGTGACAATCTTTGAAGGTTCAACCATTCAAAACCTCTGGTCATATTCAGTTCAAACCGTTCCTTGTGCAGCCGTTGTAGATCTACTCTCAGCATCTCCATCATTGTAGACTTCGCTTTTCTGAGTACATTCTCGTTTTCAGCGAAGTGACTCACGTTGATGTTGTTTTGTATGTACTTTGGGATGCAGCAAAATTGCAGGCAGCTGCCGATGAACAGGATGTGGCAGCATATCTTCACGTACTTGACCTGTGTTGTAACGTATTTGATTGTGTTCCCACACTTGACATTTGAAAGTCCAGTGGTATTCCGTATATAATTGACCAAATTTTTCAGGAGGTTCAAATCCATTGATAAACAGAAAAAACCAAATTACTTGGTGCCTCCGTGCCAGTATATATTTTTTGATCTGTTAAAAAAAAATAATAAATGTACACTGAAGTGCACTGAAGTTGCACTGTACTTCGGCCTTTGGCCTTCAAGGTGCGATGGTAAGTGGCAGGTCATACATTCAACCCTTCCCTTAAGAATCGAAAGTGAACAGATTTAACATCCGATAACTACGTAGTAGAAGCGATCAAAGGATAACAGTTGATTTCGTTCTTCCGATTGATTTCCGGCTTATTAACTCTGATACACTTGCTTTCTTCAATAGTAACATCGCGAGTGTTACTTTTCTTAGATAGGAACTGGATTATGAAGTCTTGAATTCCTTTGATCGGATGTTTGGACCGGTGCTGAGATAGGGCACTATTATATGTGTTGTTTTTAATGCTACTTTTATGTTCTTGATGTCTTATTTTAAAAGGACGACTTGTTTTACCAATATAATTTTCATTACAAGTTTTACAGGTATACTGGTATACCACATACCTATCCGCGCACGAATATTTAGGTCCGATATCTTTACAAATTTCGCAACCACAATCTTTGGTCATTTTAGGTCTCTTTCTGAGGAATTTCTCAAGGCTAACATTCGGTTTACTTATCAGGTTTCCTGAAATGTTGTATTTTTTCATCACGTTTTTGATGCGTCTGTTACACGTATCATTGATGAAAGGTATCATCAGATTAGCCTTATTTTCTCGCTTTCTGTTTTTGTTTCTGCGTCTCATACTTTTTTTGTTAAAATCTTTTTCTTTATAGCCATTATTTCGCAACATCTTAAAAAACTCCTCCTTCGACTCATTATAGTATTTCTCTTCAGAGCAGTGTTCTTTGATATAATCTAGACGTGATTTTATAAAATTAGTTTTCACATGGTTAGCCACGAAGGAATCTTTTTGTAAGACTATGTCAGAGTGACAAGCTTTATGATACCATTTATATTCAATTTTGTGATTACCAGTAAGAAGAGTCAAATCCAAAAAATTCGACTGAAGCAAGCCCCCCTGAAGTTGGCTTGAATTTTTTGGATTTGACTCTTCTTACTGGTAATCACAAAATTGAATATAAATGGTATCATAAAGCTTGTCACTCTGACATAGTCTTACAAAAAGATTCCTTCGTGGCTAACCATGTGAAAACTAATTTTATAAAATCACGTCTAGATTATATCAAAGAACACTGCTCTGAAGAGAAATACTATAATGAGTCGAAGGAGGAGTTTTTTAAGATGTTGCGAAATAATGGCTATAAAGAAAAAGATTTTAACAAAAAAAGTATGAGACGCAGAAACAAAAACAGAAAGCGAGAAAATAAGGCTAATCTGATGATACCTTTCATCAATGATACGTGTAACAGACGCATCAAAAACGTGATGAAAAAATACAACATTTCAGGAAACCTATTAAGTAAACCGAATGTTAGCCTTGAGAAATTCCTCAGAAAGAGACCTAAAATGACCAAAGATTGTGGTTGCGAAATTTGTAAAGATATCGGACCTAAATATTCGTGCGCGGATAGGTATGTGGTATACCAGTATACCTGTAAAACTTGTAATGAAAATTATATTGGTAAAACAAGTCGTCCTTTTAAAATAAGACATCAAGAACATAAAAGTAGCATTAAAAACAACACATATAATAGTGCCCTATCTCAGCACCGGTCCAAACATCCGATCAAAGGAATTCAAGACTTCATAATCCAGTTCCTATCTAAGAAAAGTAACACTCGCGATGTTACTATTGAAGAAAGCAAGTGTATCAGAGTTAATAAGCCGGAAATCAATCGGAAGAACGAAATCAACTGTTATCCTTTGATCGCTTCTACTACGTAGTTATCGGATGTTAAATCTGTTCACTTTCGATTCTTAAGGGAAGGGTTGAATGTATGACCTGCCACTTACCATCGCACCTTGAAGGCCAAAGGCCGAAGTACAGTGCAACTTCAGTGCACTTCAGTGTACATTTATTATTTTTTTTAACAGATCAAAAAATATATACTGGCACGGAGGCACCAAGTAATTTGGTTTTTTCTGTTTATCAATGGATTTGAACCTCCTGAAAAATTTGGTCAATTATATACGGAATACCACTGGACTTTCAAATGTCAAGTGTGGGAACACAATCAAATACGTTACAACACAGGTCAAGTACGTGAAGATATGCTGCCACATCCTGTTCATCGGCAGCTGCCTGCAATTTTGCTGCATCCCAAAGTACATACAAAACAACATCAACGTGAGTCACTTCGCTGAAAACGAGAATGTACTCAGAAAAGCGAAGTCTACAATGATGGAGATGCTGAGAGTAGATCTACAACGGCTGCACAAGGAACGGTTTGAACTGAATATGACCAGAGGTTTTGAATGGTTGAACCTTCAAAGATTGTCACATAGTGATTTATCCCAATATGTCGAGATTAACACTCGGATCGTCATGAGAAACGTGGCAAAATCCATGTATCTGCGACATAAAACAAAATGGAACATTATCGGTGAGAAACCATATCCTAAGCAAATTAGTGACTATTTTTGTGATGATGCACCAGTTTTTCCCTATAATAGATCGAAGGTGAACAGACACGCACATCCTAAAGTTGAAAATAATGACAATCTCCTAGAAAAAGGGCCTAAATATCACTTACCGTATGAGTTTGATAAACACTTCTGGAATCAAGTAGACGATGAATTCGAATCCTACTTCTACAAATTAAGATGGAAGATAAATCTAGAAAACGATGATAACAACAACGATCGTAATGATTACCAAATCCCTTTTGATCGTAATAGTTGTAAATTACCAGATAGACTCTCTGATAGGGAAGAATTTAAACTAAAACAGTTCTTCTTTGAAAGTAAACAAATCATGCACGAAGAGGTTAAAAAACTAGAAAAGAAACCACAGTATATCAGCAGTTTGAAAGCTAGCAAATTTTTGAAAAATGAACTTGAAAAAAATGAACAGGAGTGCCTACGCACTGATAAAACGAATAGACTGATTATCTGTGATACAGAGACAGTTAAGGATAAAATGAATGAACTATTAGCCGACAAGGAAACTTACGTCATATTACCGAAAAGTAAATGCAAATCTATTGAAGCTCAAGCCAACAAAATCTTGAAGGCAGCCCTGAGTAAAAGCACTTTAGCGGAGAATAAATATCAAAAAGATAGATTACTTTCATATGGGAGTAAACCAGCGAGTTTCTTTGGTTTTGTGAAAGACCACAAAGAACCAAACAATGGGGCTTATCCTATGCGCCCAATAGCTTCAGTGCACGGAACCCCAGTGGACAAGGTAGACTGGTGTATTACTCAGGTGTTAACCCAGCTTTTGAAATTCATTCCGGCACATCTAGATAGTTCCAGGGCGTTGATAAGGCACATAAAAGACATTGACATTACTAAAATGCAGAAACCAGTGTTCATGAGCCTCGATGTGGAGAAACTTTATCCAAGTATACCTATAAGTACAGGCATTGAGTACAACATGATATCGATTTCTTCCCATTATGAAGAGATAGATAATTTCAGAATTGAAATTTCAGATTTGGAGAACATGCTCCGATTTATTTGTTATAATTACGAAATTAGTTACGATGGTAGAACTTACAGGCAAGTTAGAGGTGTCCCGATGGGATGCAGGTTTGCCCCTGCTTTTGCTATCATTTTTCTACATCATATAGAAATCAAAGCTCTGCAAAGTTTGAAGTTTGTTCCGAAGGTCTATAAAAGGTATATTGATGACGTTATCATAGGACCTATTGAACACGACGAAGCGATTATCAAACAGGTCAAAAAAAGCTTCAATGATGTGCTTCCAGAAATCAAATTTACTGTAGAAGTAAGCCCCCCTGAAGTTGGCTTGAATTTTTTGGATTTGACTCTTCTTACTGGTAATCACAAAATTGAATATAAATGGTATCATAAAGCTTGTCACTCTGACATAGTCTTACAAAAAGATTCCTTCGTGGCTAACCATGTGAAAACTAATTTTATAAAATCACGTCTAGATTATATCAAAGAACACTGCTCTGAAGAGAAATACTATAATGAGTCGAAGGAGGAGTTTTTTAAGATGTTGCGAAATAATGGCTATAAAGAAAAAGATTTTAACAAAAAAAGTATGAGACGCAGAAACAAAAACAGAAAGCGAGAAAATAAGGCTAATCTGATGATACCTTTCATCAATGATACGTGTAACAGACGCATCAAAAACGTGATGAAAAAATACAACATTTCAGGAAACCTATTAAGTAAACCGAATGTTAGCCTTGAGAAATTCCTCAGAAAGAGACCTAAAATGACCAAAGATTGTGGTTGCGAAATTTGTTAAGATATCGGACCTAAATATTCGTGCGCGGATAGGTATGTGGTATACCAGTATACCTGTAAAACTTGTAATGAAAATTATATTGGTAAAACAAGTCGTCCTTTTAAAATAAGACATCAAGAACATAAAAGTAGCATTAAAAACAACACATATAATAGTGCCCTATCTCAGCACCGGTCCAAACATCCGATCAAAGGAATTCAAGACTTCATAATCCAGTTCCTATCTAAGAAAAGTAACACTCGCGATGTTACTATTGAAGAAAGCAAGTGTATCAGAGTTAATAAGCCGGAAATCAATCGGAAGAACGAAATCAACTGTTATCCTTTGATCGCTTCTACTACGTAGTTATCGGATGTTAAATCTGTTCACTTTCGATTCTTAAGGGAAGGGTTGAATGTATGACCTGCCACTTACCATCGCACCTTGAAGGCCAAAGGCCGAAGTACAGTGCAACTTCAGTGCACTTCAGTGTACATTTATTATTTTTTTTTAACAGATCAAAAAATATATACTGGCACGGAGGCACCAAGTAATTTGGTTTTTTCTGTTTATAAATGATCACTCAATTCCGTTTTGTAATTTCTGCAAAACTGCAAAAAATTTGCATCTCACAATTGGTGACAATACCACCTGTATCTCCCTTGAGTTCATTTAATATAATCGAAAGTGTATACACATTGGGGATTTAATAAATGCGGAGTTGCCACTCTACCTAACAGGGATGCGGAGTCGGAGTCCTATCAAATGATAGGACTCCCGCCTACAACCAGACCCGAAATATAATACAAACAAATTATTTATCCTCGTGCATATATCTGTCACTGTCATGATATCAACTTTCACCGTCAAGCAAAAGTACAGAGACAGCAGTGCATGCAAAGCTTGAAATAGCTGAGGGAATGAACCGTGATAGTGAAAAGGGATTGTCTTTTCACTCGGTGATTCAGTAGAGAAGACAAGCCTTCCTAGCCTCGATCACACCTACGCGCCAAAGGTCATATCAGAGACAAAAATGAAATACTAGTTTGTTTGAGAACATTATCTTCTTACCCTCACGTTAATCGTGTGTGATGGCTCCTCTAAAGCGCGTATTAAAATCGAAAGTGTACTCATTTTTTTGAGAAGGATGGGGATTTTCCTGCGTGGTAGAAACTATAGAAAAACCGTGTGAAGCACACGTCAAGAAGATGGGAGGAGCCGAGTCGTATGCATCCAACTGAAAGCGACACTTGATGAACTTTCATCGAAAAAGATTGATAACTGATACAGCACTGGCCACTAAAAATAGGTTCAGGTAAGTCTATAATGATCTATGATGTAGGTCACTAGTTTTTTTAAAAAAACTAGGCTTTATATATTGGCCACCCGGAGTCGGAGTCCTATCAAAAGCCGTAGTCCTATCAACCCCCGGAGTCGGAGTCCTATCGCAGTCAAGGTTGGGCTACACCAAGGGTCAGTTCTGACTCCATTCCTATTTATAATCGTCATGGAGACCATTTCACAAGACTTTCGACGAGGATTCCCTCAAGAAATGCTCTGCACCGATGACCTTGTCATAGTATTCGACTCCCTAAAAGAATTAAAAGACCGCTACATCTGCTGGAAGACAAATCTGGAGGCCAAAGGCTTGAGAGTCAACGTCGGAAAAGATTAAAGTGCTAATCAGTCGAAAGTACCCAAGCAACATTAAAGGACGAGGGAAAGTCAACATGTGCTGTGTGCAGGAAGGGAGTTGGGTGGAATGCGATCAAGTGCTCAAACTGAGCGTTGTGGATTCACAATAGGTGCACCAATTTGGCCGTTCTACGTGAAGACCCAAATTTCAAGTGCCAGCGATGTAGGGGAGAGCTTCCCGTGTCTCAAGCAATGGTCAGTGAGACTGTAATTAGCGAAGACTGCATTGATGTGGTTGATGACCTCTGTTACCTGGGCAATAGACTAGGTAATTCTGAAGGTTGTTTTGAATCTATAACAGCTCGCGTAAGAAGCGCCTGGAAGAATTTCCATGACCTTTTACCTGTCCTCACCAACAAGAATATCTCGCTGCAGCGCAAGGGTCAGGTATACAATGCCTGTATCAGGAGTGTCTTACTGCATGCTTCGGAGACATGGCCTGGCTATAAAAGTTGATGACCTTACTCGCCTGGCAAGAAATGAGAACGCTAGGATCCGATGAATGTGATCTATCAAACTTTTTGAACGTCGCTCCATGCGCGAACTGAGAGGCATGCTCCATCTATATGACCTGGAATCAGTCTTGCGCCAAAATCGCTTGCGCTGATTCGGTCACGGACAACGGATGCCGGACTGGAAGTGGTCAGAGAATCTTGAATTACGAAGTGACGGGACCGAACATCAGAGGTGGACAGAGGAAGAGATGGTGGCACAATGTCAAGAGAGATCTTGAGCTCCTCCATCTGCACCCTCAATCGACGCAAGACCGAACGGAATGGAGAAGGCGTATGGGCGGCGGAACAGGGGGGCTCCGAGGGGTCGGGACCCCCCCAATATTTTTTAAGGGGGGTCCAATCAATATCAGGACCCCCAATAATTTGAACTTCAAATGAAAGTTGGGGTGTGTCTGTACAATTAATTGCTGTTAGCTTCGAATGTTGTATATATAGGCTAAAAAATCCGAGTTTCCTGATCTTCTTTAGTCTCAGACTTAGTTGGTTAACAACTTGGTGATTCATTCGAAATAATTCCGCCGAGTACTAAGACAGCGGTGTACTTTCAAACCATAGTTTCAATCAACACCTGTCATCTATGGAAACTCAAGTGGATCAATCCATTATCCATTCCTGAAACTACTAAAACTGGAATGTTTATTAGACCTGTCAAATAAATCGCCATGGAACCATCGTTTATGCCATCAGTTCGGTATTGGAAAGATATAAAATCAAGAAGCGGAAGAGAATTCTATAGGACGTTGTTTATAATATCTCAGTATCCAAACATTCGGAGTCTGGATCCCCGCTGTTATGTTGCAACAGACACTTGACGCAACGGCTGCTAGACTTATCAACCAATGAATCCATGTATCAACTCATCGAATGCACGAAATTCAGTTGACCAACTGTGGACGCGTGCGTTGTGAATTTCGACCAATAATGAGGATTAACACATGTGCCTGTAATTCTATTTGTTTTCAGACTGCCTTATTATTGCTTGTATCCTCGGTCTTCACACATTGCCAGCACGGTTATATGAGTCGCTGAAGTTTCATAACTTTCTTGTCCGTAGTTTTCGCTCTACACTTTTATTTCCTGATTGCCAATTTCACACGGTAAGTTCCATTACAAATCAAAATGATGCATTCACATTCAAGGTCAGTGGTACAATATACAGTATGGAGTTAGATCTCCTCAGCGGCTCCAGAGCCTTGTCGCTGTGTCAAATCTGGCAGCAGATTTGACTTACTTCGGTGTGACAACCCTCGGCCCCGGGATTCACTCCTGGGTGGTTGTCTTCAGCGGGAACGTGGAAGAGCACCGCTAGCGAAGCCGCCGAAGGAAGAATAACTCAAAGGCTTAGTGTACCACTGACTCGGCTATGAAATATAGGATGACCCCATATTTAGCGGCTGGCCACCACTTACAGTATGTTTAAATATCAATCTTAGTTTTCCTCCCCTACTTTGTTCGGATGACCTGTCTGGGGGTAGTGTCGAATGCAACAACTTTGACGGTCTACGAAACTAGCAGGCACCCTGATCAGACAGACTATCTGTGACGGACCGGCCTGAGAGTGGAGGCGGAAGTTTAAAGTTGCAGTCGATTCGCCAGCAGCTCCGATCGTGAGATGGTTGTTCGTCTCATCTTGGAAGTAGCTAGCTTAGGTCAAATTAAACAAAAACCTCACACACAATTAATCTTCATATTCTAGAGACATAGATGCTCTTCACTTGATAATGACCTTAAACTTTTAACATTAATCTGAAGCCTAGTTTTACAATTTTCTGATAACTTCCCTCGTTTGATGTATCAGCATTGACTTCATTGTACTTCCTCTGCTAAGCAGATAATTCAGACCATAATTCTGCGTTTAATATAGAGTGTTACATATAGATTTTAAATTTCAGATGAGATAAATTCTAGGATTTATCTGTAGAAAATATAACGCAAAATACAGAATACGTTGTCATTTACTTTGCAAATAAAGCGACTAATACGATTAAATACTATTTCATAGAATATTATCTACTAAATGTAGCGTTTAATGCGTCATCATATATTTCATGGTACTTTATCAAAACATGCACAGCTTGAAGCAAAGCAGTTTGTTCGAAAGAGATATCTCGATAGAGAAAATTTAACGCTTAACAAGCTCAAGACATCAGTCATTCTATAGATAAGCGGCTAACACACGTACAGCAAAAAATATTTCATTAAGTTTCCTCAACAAAAGCACCGTTCGATATAACGATATATATTCCACGTATATATCCATAGAATAAAGAAGAGTTGAATCAGATTTCATAAAATGAGCGAAAAATGCGATATCACGAGGAATTACACTTAATTTCTGTATATTACAACGGGAAAACGATATTAATTCGGTTACGAATAATGTAAAGTGCTTACTTACCTAAACTGAAGATTAAATGCAAAGATCAAGAACTTTAGCAGAATTCATAATCTTCTTTTCTATAGGAGGATGAAACTTTTGAGAGTGTACATATGGAGACCATATTAAGATGTGCATTCAGACTACATTAGCAAAATGGTTAGCAATTCAAGGAATGATACTTTAGTCCGGCAGCCAGAACGAGTTTCTGCAGGGAACGAGGCCGAAAATGAGACTTTCACAGAATGATGTGCACCCTATGCCTACTACAAATCGGCACGTCTGCCGAGTTCTAGTGAGTTCCTCTTCTTGTCAGACAAGATCAAAGAAAAACACATGCAAATCCAATGGGACGCAGATTGCAGTTTTTGGCTAAAATGAAATTTTCCATGTTTTCTCAGATTAAACGAAAAGTACTTAACCCAGAGTTATAATTCTTGGCATGGAATGTCTTCAGGTCATTTCTTATAATGTGCATGTGCTTTTATCATGCATCTAATCGGCAATGCATGTGAGAATGTGGTTGAATGTGGATAAAGTTGCTCAAAATGTTTGTGTTTGCCGACATTAAGAGGCTCACCAAATCTAAATGGGTTTAGCTATATAGACAGGGGTGTATGAAAATGAAAGGAAATGACCTGAAAACATTCCATGCCAAAAATTATAACTCTGGGTTAAGTACTTTTCGTTTAATCAGAGAAAACATACAAAATTTCATTTTAGCCAAAAACTGCAATCTGCGTCCCATTGTATTTACATGTGTTTTTCTTTTATCATGTCTGACAAGAAGAGGAACTCACTAGAACTCGGCAGACGTGCCGATTCGCAGTAGGCATAGGGTGTACATCACTCTGTGAAAGTCTCATTTTCGGCCTCGTTCCCTGCAGAAACTCGTTCTGGCTGCCGGACTACTTGTTAGAGAATTGTTATTGGACATTCAAAATCAACTATAATTTTATTTGAATTTCTATATTCAAGTCATAGAAGTACCTACTATGAACTTCACTATACACTTATATATTTACACTTACTGTCTTTATCATATTACATAAATACACTTATGTTATTACTTATAAACGCAGTTAACTATACACTTTCAAAAAAATTGAAAAGAGAAAGAAATGACAAAACAAAAAGCCGTATCTACAAATACGATTGAAAATAAAGATATATATCCATTAGAATTAAGTCACAAATACAATATACAGCAATTTTTGCAATCGAATCTTCAACAGTCACAGAAATCAAATAGTGAAAAGAATTAATAATTTTTTTGATAAATGTTCAGTGTTTTATCAATCCGTAGACTCATGGAATGGTTTAGTTAGATTATTAAGTTTGTTATCACTGACATGCTTAAGGAAACCGGAACTACGATATTTATTTCTGACCCGAAAACTCAATCATAATATGATTCCATGCCAATAATATTATGTTCATCTAACCATGCTTTTATTAACATTTCAGCATTCCCCGCATTTACCCAACAAGGACACTGACGACTTGCCACTTGAAATCGAATTCTTCAACGTCACTAATCTGTAGGCATTTGCTAACATGTGAGTTGATTATTTTTTAAGTGACTTCCTCTTGCTGAATTCCTATCCTGTAGTTTTATCGACAGAAAATCATGTGAGAACTAGAGAAAGGCTTGATCATGATTATATACCTAGGAAATAGTAATACTATTTCACACCATCCGTTTAAAATGCTTTGATTATAAATTGTGAAATACACGAGACCAGAGTATTCCTTCTGATTCCATTTTCTTGATTAATCAGAAATTTTATCTAAATGCATAAGTAACTGTTCCTATTCCGAGGAAAATATGAATTTACTAATAACCAATAATAATGAGTTTTTTTACTAATAAACAAATCCTAGCAGACGTGAATTTTTGTTGACTGTTTATGGGTATCCAGTGGTTCTCAAACTGCTACATGCAGTTCTTTCACTTACATATGCCCTCCAACACTTGGTGCGATACTTCTGCTACTCAACTTTTTAAGTTACCACTAAACCTTCAAGACATTTAGTTTCATCAAACATATAAAAAACCGGTGTTTGTGCCAATGTATACCAGAACTTGAAATGTCAATTAACAATAAACATGATTTACGTCATGAAAACTGTGTTATATTTCCTGCCATCGGGATATCACATTTACAGTTTATGAACCACTGGTAGATAGACCACATGTAATTAACTCTTTCTTTATCTTCTGTATGTAGCCGCTTCTTTTTTTACAGGAGCAAAAGGAAGTCTCTTTTGGATTGGTTCCAGCAAGGGAGCAAATGCAAGAAAGGATGCATGGTGTCTACAACATCGACGGAATCTCAAATTCCCTCGGATCCAACTCCTCGTGCGGTATCGACAGTATCAGAGTCTCCGTCTCCTGTTCCCTCTCACCGTGGAGTATCCACAGCATCTCAATCAGAGTCTCCGTCTCCTCTTCCTTCTCAACCTCCGGCGTCTACAGTATCTCAATCAGAGTCTCCCTCTCTTCTTCCCTCTCAACCTGAATCAAAAATTCAAAAGAAGTTAAAATCAATTGAACTGACAACATCCGCTATTCAAGACAAACCACATCATCCCGAGGTTTCATTTATCCCAACACAATTTATCGCAAAAAGAAATAAAACTTTGAGTTTTCAAAAATCATGGTTTGAGCTTTATCCATGGTTACACTAGGACGGATCAAAAGTCGTTTGTTTTTATTGTCAGCACTACGTACACAGACTTGGTCACCATAGCGGGAAATCAGAAGATGCTTTCACGACGAAAGGTTATAATAACTGGAAAAAAGCACTTCAGCGTTTCTTAAGTCACCAGAAAAGTGATCTGCACAGGACTGCTTGTATTGGATTCAAAGAGCGGGGTTCAGCATGCAAAATTATAGAAACACTGGAGATGCAATCGAAAGAAGACCAGACTTCCAGACGCAATGCTTTACGCGCAATCTTCTCTTCCATTCAATATCTTGCTCGTCAAGGCATTCCTCTACGTGGAGCTGATGATAAGGACGGCAACTTAATTCAACTGCTGAAACTGAGGGCGGAGGACAACACAGATTTAAGGAGATGGTTGGAGAAATGGGAATCCAATGACAAATGTCGGCACTTACTCAGTCATGACATCCAAAATGAAATTTTACAGGATATGGGACATGAGGTTCTCAGAACGATATTAGAGAAAATCAAAGAATCAGAAATCTTCTCGGTTATGTGCGACGGTACGCAAGATGTCAGCGGAAAGGACCAACAGTGCATCACAATTCGGTATGTGGACGAAAATTTGGTTCCTTCAGAGGAGTTCATAGGACTATACGAAACGGAGGAAACTACAGGAAAAGCTATCTGCAACATACTGATGGACACTTTTCAGCGATGCAATCTGTCTCTTCAAAATCTACGAGGACAAGCGTATGATGGGGCAAGCAACATGAAGGGAGCTCATACTGGAGCACAAGCTTTGATTCATCAACGACAGCCCCTTGCACATTATACACACTGCGCTGCTCACTGCGTCAACCTAGTTGCCGCATCTGTTGCTGAACTGCCGGTAATACGCGATGCAGTATCTCTTGTAAATGATATAGGTGTGTTATTCTCCGGAACAATAAAGTTTAGAAATATTTTACATAATGTATCCTCATCAGAAAATCGACCGTCAAGCACTTTGCGTCCTTTGTGCCCTACTCGCTGGACTGTTCGATACAAAGGAATGATGGAAATAGTGAATAATTACGAGGTTATCCTCAAAAGTATGAACGAATTCTCTACGTCATATAGTGCTTCAACCGAACAGAGATCAAAAGCATCCGGAATTCTAAGACAGCTACAGAAGGGTGACACGTACGTATCCATTGATATCTCTAAGTCAATTTTTCAAATATTAGAACAGCTGGTTAAGGTTTCTAGTACACGCGGAGCAAAGTTAGACGGAATTTTTTCAGCGGTGACAGCAACCATTGAAAAATTGGAATTGAGACGTGAGATGATTGGCAATGAGCTAAAAGAATATGAAAAAAGAATAGAAGAGCTTTGTCTGAAACCCCTTACCCTTCCTCGTCCACACAGAACTCCGAGGAAAATTTCCGGTGCAGCAAGTGACTTCAATGCCTTATCAGTCCACCAACACTACTGGTTAAAGTATTACGAAGCGTTTGATACAGCAATGCAGCAGCTAAGAAAAAGATTCGATGAAGGATCTCCAGGCTTGTCATCCTTCTTCAGACTTCTTTGCTGGCAGAATGATGACCTGTTCGATGAAGACAGTGAGGTGACGAGAGAGATTATGAGAATTCCGGGGATTAATATTTTTGAGTTGCGATCGGAGATGAAGGTGCTATCAAAAACAATAAATAAAAATTTTGATTTGGAAAGTGTAACATCGAAATTTCAAGAAATGCATACAACTACGCGTCAACTGTTCCCGAATTTTGAGACTCTCCTCCGAAATCTTCTCGTACGGCCGGCATCATCCGTCGAGTGTGAACGCTCATTTAGTGCTCTTCGTCGACTCAAGACATGGCTACGCTCAACAATGACTCAAAAACGTCTAAACAGTGTTGTGCTGTTGCACGTTCAGCGAGATACTTTGGAGAAAATTGACATGGAAAAACTAATTCATAACTTTGTTTCTCGCAACCCTTGGCGTTTGTCTCAATTTGGAAACTGAATACTTGACTTCTCTCTCTCAATTGAATCTCACCTCAATTGGTGTCAATAAATTCAGACGAATATGACTTGTTTTTAATTATTCAAGCAATTTAAAAACGAAGGGATCACTGACCGACACCTTTTAATCATATTTTCTTGTTTTCTGATATCGAAGCATCTAAGAAAAATAAATATAGATAAATGATCAATTAAATGATATTCTGATAATTAGGATGAATTCTATCGGTGATCCCAGCCAAAAATTTGGTAGGCCAGACTTGCATATTGTGTCTATTAAAACTAACTGTTTACTTGTCTGTGTATTATATTCTTTAACAACTATTGACAGAACGATTACTATGTGTAAATGACCCTGTGACTTAGCATTTAACACTTGCAAAACGAGCCAAGCCAAAACTTAATAGCAATACATGGCAGTACACAATGATTTTATCGACTAGTAATCGACATATTCCATGTCAAAAGTAATTATATTCATATTTATTGTAGGGCCTGTATGGTTTTATCTTTATCTATCAAGATAAAATTTTAGTGAGAGAGTAGTACCCCACCAAGTATGAAATTATATCATACAACACGGAAATAAAGAGTCATCTGGAAAAATTCATCAGAAAATAAAAGAACCCTATAAAGGTAGACTTTTGAAGATACCATACAGTAGGTAACAAACAGCTGCTTAGTCGATAACGAAAGCACAGCGATAATTGAAAGATAAACTAACGTACAAGTAATTCATTCAATCGCACAATAATGCATGCAGTAGGTCTACAGCAGAATACAACATTCTACTGGACTTGTACATGCACATTGGACCCCCCCCCCAATCAAAAATTCGTTCCGCCGCCCTTAAGAAGGCGTATCCATCCAACGACAACCGACACAACCCCAGTGTCCAACCCTCAAACCTGGGGAAGAAGAGACAACAAACGAGGAGTAAGAGTAAGTAAGAACACTAAATTTTGAGCGGAATCATTCTTTATTTGATGCAATTGTGTAGTTTCTCAAGACTTTGTTATAAATATTCAATTCTGTAAGTTATAACTAGGAAACACCGGTATCCTATCTTATGACTCCCTCTCTCTCTCTCTCTCTCTCTCAGCTGAATTTATGAAAACAAGAAAATAATAAGGCATTGTAAATTGCTATAGAACGCTAGTTCTACTGGCATAGGAGAGAAAGAAATCCTCACATTTGAGCAATTAAAGCCACAGACCAGGGATGCAGAGCTCTATCAGGATAATTGGACTCCGACTGCAGCAGTAGACCTAATAAGTAGAATATTCCATATGTGAAAATTGTGCATTATGTTCACTCTATGCGTTCAATGCAAATGTCAAATGATTTCTAATTTCTAATGCCATGATTGTACGCCCCGACACCATGTGCATCATCAATCACTATATTGACGCGCAACAGACAAGTGCGAATGATATGACCTGCATTTTGCATAGCATACGAGCGTATAGGCATGAAATAATTAGTCTTGTGCAAGTACAGATACGTGCATCTTAAGTCGACATGCTTTTGGGGACACAGATAGTTTACGTGCTATAGCCTACCCAGTTTTACAAATCGCAGATAATATATCAGCTTTCATTTACAATTATTAGCTTTTATATCTTTAAGAGGGGGAAAGATGACTATGACTCCGGCCGCAATTATAGGACTCCGACTCCGGCCGCAGTGATGGGACTCCGGGACTCCGACTCCGGCCGCAGTGATGGGACTCCGGGACTCCAGCCGTAGTGATAGGACTCCGGGACTCCGACTCCGGCCGCAGTGATGGGACTCCGGGACTCCAGCCGCAGTGATAGGACTCCGGCCGCAGTTATTGGACTCCGGGATTGCGAATTCCGGCCGCAGTGATAGGACTCCTGAACTCCGACTCCGGCCGCAGTGATGGGACTCCGTGACTCCAGCCGCAGTGATAGGACTCCGGGACTCCGACTCCGGCCGCAGTTATTGGACTCCGGGATTGCGAATTCCGGCCGCAGTGATAGGACTCCTGAACTCCGACTCCGGCCGCAGTGATAGGACTCCTGAACTCCGACTCCGGCCCCAGTGACAGGACTCCGACTCTGGTCGCAGTGATAGAACTCCGGGATTCCGACTCCGGCCGCAGTGATGGGACTCATGGACTCCAGCCGCAGTGATAGGACTCCGGCCGCAGTTATTGGACTCCGGGATTGCGAATTTCGGCCGCAGTGATAGGACTCCTGAACTCCGACTCCGGCCGCAGTGATAGGACTCCTGGACTCCGACCGCAGGGACTCTGGGAATCCGACTATTAAGTGTTCACGTCGGCGAGATAGACGTGAACATCTCTTAATGTTGCATTTGGAATAATTGTAGCAAAATGAATTTTATTCAATAAATATGCCAATTGTACTCACCCGTCAACATCGTGTACATTGTGCACCCCAAGCTCCAGATGTCCGCCTTGCAGCCGTAGTTCTTGCTGTCGTCTATCAACTCGGGTGCCATGAACTCCTGTGTTCCTACATTCTTTGACTGTGCTGCCAGGGAGGCGTGACTCAGACATCTAGAGACTCCGAAATCAGAGATTTTGACGTTTCCTTTCTCATCTAATAAGATATTCTCCGGTTTGATATCACGGTGAATGATGTCCCTCTCATGTAAATACACAAGACCTTCCAATATTTGTCGAGTTAATCGAGCAACTTCGGTCTCCGGCAAACCTCTCGTGCCGTAAAGTTTGTCACACACTGACCCCTGGAATGCAGAGAAGGAATAATCAGACGACTTATTGCGACATTCTTATCAATGCAAAAGGATTACCGTGCAACTACAGTTACAGCAAATACACAAGTGAACTTCCGCTACATTTATCATGCTGAAAATGCTCATTTCAAGGAGAAAACGATAAAAATCGACTAACAAAGTAACATCAACACGAGTTTAAATGAATTTTGACATGGATTATGCCGATCGAATGAATACAATAAAAATACTTGAAATGAAGGTAGACTCCTGCTTGAAAATCAATCTTGAAAATTAGAAACGAAGACGGTAAGCACCGTGACCAGTGCATTCGAACTTCTGTGTGAAAGATTGAGCGGATGAGGTTTCGAGCTGATTACTGTCTAACGACTTAACTGAGACAGCGGTTTTCTAGTTAATTAAATCCCCAACGTGTATGTAGTTTCAATTTTATCAAATGAACTCGAGTTGAGACTCGCTACCAAATGTGAGATATGCAAATTTTTTGCAGTTTTGAAGAAATTTGCACGGAATTATGATCATATTCGCAATACAGAAGGAATAATGATATTTAAAAAATCCTCCGTGTCATGATAACGTTGGAGAAGCAATGCTTGTTAAATGAGCAATTCGATGGGGCTGATTCTCAGCCTTAATAATAAGAGCATTTTCTTAATATGGGTGGTCATACCACAAACTACCTGCCCCTGAAAGAGCAACAAATTATAATCGAAGACAATTATTTCAATTAGCTATAAAATATGTGAATGGGTCCACATCATTATCCAGATTCAAGAAATGAAACATAAATTTTGATATTGGTAAAATCATGCCGATGATAATTGAATTGAAGACTTGAAATTTCAGCAAAGAAACACAACAAAACCACAACTTATCCATGAAGACTTGCATCATATAAAATTCATGAAATTTCCTTGATAAGCAGCTCAATTTCCGCTTAATTAATGTGACTACTGGTAAATCTTCACACCCTTTGATATCTAGCAAGTTTCATACTACTTATATAGCTGTTTCAGGTAGCTAGTATATAAACATAGGAATATGCAAAAATTTAGCTTTTTAGAAACTGATCAAATATTTTTAAGCCGCTGGAACGTTATCTCCGCAAAAAACTGAATCTTTTGACATGAAAATTTTTACAGCATGATAACATTTTATTGAGTCGACACCATAGAGTGTTAACTCAAAAAAAGTGTCTATACGGTGAAAATTTTTATATGAAAATATTCAGTTTTTTACGGAGATTACGTTCCTGTGGTCCAAAAAAATTATAGGAGCAGTTTTTAAAAAACTAAATTTTTGCAAAATTATATACTACCGACATGAAGCCCCTTTATAAGCAGAATGAAACAAGTTGGATATCAAAAGGAATGAATATTGGATAACAAACATCCTAATTAAGCGGAAATTAAGCTGATAATCTGTGAAATTTTATGAACCACATTATAATACAGGTCCCTGCAAGTCTTCAAGGAAAAGTTGAGATCTTATTGAGAGCTTCTTGGCTGAAATGTCATGTTCAATTGAATTTTTTGTGACATTTAATGGTTCACAAGGCGTCATTTCTTGAATCTGAATAATTAATATGGATCCATTTGCATCTTTTAAAGTTTATTGTGATCAGTTTCTTTGATTGTGTTTTTGCTCTTATAGTGGAAGTTTACAGTGATCACGCTATAGGATCACACTTAAGAAAATAATCTTATTATAATATAGCTGAGCTTTAATGGCAGCCCATTGAATTGCTAACTTGACAAACTATATTACCTCTCCCAGTTGTCATGACATGGAGGATTTGTGGAATACTATTCCTCATGCTATTCCATATTCTGTATTGCTATCATTAGCAATCAAATGCGTCTATATTTGAGTTAAGTGCAAGAACTGCATATCTCACAGGTGGTAGGGTCTCCACTCATGTTCATTTAATGAAATCGAAACTGTATACACATTGGGGATTTAATAAATGCGGAGTTACCACTCTACCTAATATACCTACTCTATGGTCGACACTCTGCCTACTGTAATCTATGCTTAAGTTAATTGTATAGGAATAGTACAATGCAACATTTTCAGTGGGACCTCATACAAAGCACATTTTCACCAAAACTTCCAAAAAAAGACAAAGAGTGCATGAATAATCGCTGTCACTTTTGTGTCGAAATATGCGTAATGGCGAGTTTAAGTTCCCACTTTAGACTGACAGGGCGTCCACTTTGGCAGAGTTCACTCGTCACAGAAATGAATTTTCGGTTTACTTTTACTTTTATGTGATCGAAATGCTGACTGTTGATAATCAAAGATATTTTTTCAAATTCATCTTTGATAACTCCTCATCCAATAACTCACGACAACGGAGTTGAGACGAGTCATTACCATCTACATAACAACATGTGAAAGGTTCTTCAATTGCACTTACACCGGTCATGTATTCGAGGAACACGCAAAGTTGACCGTTGATCCATTTTGCACCGAAATATTTCACAATTGAAGGATGGTCAATGAAACCAATTCTACTGTAATTTCGAATTTCGTTTGCCAGGCTGCTGATTGCGCTCACTTTGAAATTCTCTAGCTTCACTGTTTTCATCGCGAACTCGTCGCCGCTTTCTCCTTTACAGAGCTGTACTTGACCGAATCCTCCTACTCCCAACACCTTACCTCTCTCGAAATCCCCGGGATCAAATGGCGCTGAAAATCAGAACGCGAGGCTTGTGAAATTTGCACATTACCGCAATAATTTTCATACAAGATTTGTTTTGCTGCAGTAAATTTCATTAAATCTAGACAATTTGTAAGTTATAGGTGATCAATTTTACTGAAAATAATCCTACTGAAATGTCAGAGTGAATAATCTCTGATGATTGTGACTGAATCTGAGAAGCCTCTATTACTATGCAATAGCTTGCGAGATAGCAAAGATTTAGCGTCACTAGACCTACTCCACCGCAGGGGGGTTTGGACGGTGCTGACATGGTCAGGCTTTAATGAATCGTTGTGATGCTTTAAGACCGGATGCCTTTCCTGCCGACTTCCAATGACACCTTCGGGGCTCCACCCCTAGACCAGAAGATCGTCAAGTCAAGCACTTACCCCCTGTGCCATGGAAACCGGATGCCCTTCCAGTCGACTTCCAATGACACTCTCGGGACCAGAAGATCTTAAGGCCACGGAGACCGGATGCCCTTCCTACCGTCTTCCAATGACACTCTCGGTTGTCGACCTCTATACCAAAAGATCGTCAGGCCAAGCCCTGAACCACTGTGACACGGAGATTGTCAGAAACTAGATTCCATTAATGTAAGCAATCGTATGTCACACTTGAAACCTATTCGTGGAAACTCCGTCAAAGGAAAGAGTGCAGAATTTATACTCATTGGCAGATCCTTTCTTCTGCGTAGCAAATAAATCTGCTGACGCTGGAAGATCATTCAGCAAAGATTCTTCAGTCTCATCAACATTGAGTATGTCTACACTTTTGATGTTTTAAACGAGCTGCTGTGAGCAGTTTCTGAAAGAATTATAGTTTTATACTCAGTGATCTTCAACGAGTTTAGACACAATCCTCAGTCATGAGTTTAACCGACCATGGCAAAAAATCAAGACTTCTTTACAAACTGAGATATCGCAAAGCACGGCAGCACATTGCACATGCACTGATCTTAAAATCAGCAAGCACGCAGACTCATTTGCGTATGGGTAAGTCTAGAGTGTGCATAATCCTATCCCAGCCTTTGTACTTCAGTATGCAGTAGTAGCAAGCGATAAAGATTGACATAGATATCCGTTACTCTTTGGCTTGTGCAATTGGCCAAGCGCGCGCATGCATTGCAGAAACAGCTTTTATCAGAGAACCCACGAACTTCAGCGGTCAGATTACAGGCAGACCTGTCAAGTGAAAAGTACGCATCTTTGACTCAATTTTCCTCCGTGATAAAAAATAGAAATGCTCGACTCCTCATGATCTAAATTTACTGACTGCACGTTTCATATGGTGTCAATCTTATAGTTCTTCAGAGTTCAGGCTTGAATTTGCATCACGTTCAATTGATCTTCTTGCCTCTAAGTCATCTCTAGACCCAAACACATAGACATGGAAAATTATCTCTGTGGAGTTGAGCGACAAAGTAGAACAATGGAATGGTCGAATGTATGAAAGCGTGCAGCTCACGTGTAAACTTGACATCAGCGCATGAAGCAATAAGACAGCTATCGAACTGATCACGTCTCGAAATTCGGTCCCGATGAATTCAACTGTGTGATAACTATCACTCATCGGCCGATTCCTCCTCACATTGTGGAGCGTTGCATTTCTGCTGCCCCAACCACATAGATATCGGGGTAACTAGTAACACCCTGTACACGTATTTCCACTGGTATTCAATGTATATCAACGGCACTCTCGCGGTAAAGAACGTAATCACTGCAACACGGAGATCACGAAGATCTCCAAATTTTGCAGGCTTTGGGTTTTCATGGTGTATCTAAATCATATGCATCATAATATTAATGCCTGCAGAATCTGACACTGACAGGCAATTATAACACCGACAGAAGTCCATCAGGGTGACCACTTTGTCAAGAGCAAAACATGAACCAAATTTGTAAGTAGTAATGTAAGTAGTATCTCAAACACAAAAAACAATTTTCTGTCCAAGAAACTTCATACTTCTCTTTCCCGAGTCAATGCTTTGTTATCAAGAAGATTGATAAAGTGATAGAAAAGTTTCTTGGTGCAGTAACAATCTATTTTAATCAATTTCTTCAAATCCAACTTCACATTGTGTACATTCTCTTACAAGAAAACAAACATTACTTATGAACGTGAAATATAATCGAATTCAATGTATATGTACAATGTACATGTATATCAAAAGTGTCGGATGATAGAATCAAAAGTATCAGTCCATATGACATAACTTTACCTAAAAACCATATAAGAAAAATAAAAACAATATTAAGTATGCGCAAAAGTGAAATAAAATATTAGCGTGTTGCATTCATGTGCTTATTGCGTAGTAAATTACGTTTACTCTTGATAGAATATTTATTATCAGTACTATCCCACTCTTCTTGCAATATGCCGGAACAAAAATAGATCAAAATATTTGATATCAAACATTTGGCAACTACCTCAGCTTTAGTACTGATGTAGCAGAAAAGAAGCATGAGGTCGGTTTAGAACATCATTAATTAGACACCTACATAATGAAAATGCGAAGAGTTAACATGTAAGTGAGCTAGCTAGGCCCTTTAAATCTAATTACTCTCATATATCTGGATAAATGAGTTCCAATAGGTCAGTCCATTCAAAGTCTAACTATTTGAACATTGAGTTAACTATTTTGAGCGACACGTTGTCCTCCCTTTCCTGAGCAGATTGTTTTTCAGTCTCCAGTTTGGCTTTCTTTGCTTGAATCTCCCCGACGGCTTTCTGAGCCTCGGACAGTTGTTTTTCAAGCGATAGTAATTCGGAGGTAACTACTGAACTTTTCTGCTTCTATAAACACCCACGACTGTTTGGAGACGTTCCCTTTTGTTCTTCTGCCGACTTCACTTCTTTCCTTCGCTCCTCTGCCTCAGTTTTGTAAGTGGCACATGCCCTTCTCATAAGGCGCAACAGTTCTTGAGGGGGTTCATATTTCTCAAATGACTGTCGTTCGAAAGAGTCGGAGATCAGACAAAGACAATCGTAAGTTCTGCATTCCAAATTTGTCTGATACTGGGACTCAGTTAATTTCATTCTAGTCCCGCCTCAACCACCATATTGTGCTGCAAAACAAGCAGAACTGATTCAACATTTTGTGTCAAACACTCGAACTCAGCTAGCCCATTGGAAGTGTACACTTCAGCAAGACAGAATGCGGACTCGGTCTTGCATCGTAGGGTGGAAAGTTCGTTATCTGCTCCAAAATTGTTACACGATATAAATGCACCAATCGTTTGAACGTGCTCAAAGTTGCATCAGTGAATTCGCTAGAGTTCATAAACAGTGTGTGGCAGTAACGAACCATTGGCGAACCTAGAAAGTCTGAGAACCGATCAAGAAGTCGCTGCAATTGATACTGGTTGAAAGAATCCCTCAACATTTTGATCGACTTTGACTCATCATCAGACAATTGTTCCATGGCTTCTTTGATACTTGAGTTGTTGGTAGATACGTGGATGTCTGAATTCTTCGACTTGAAAAAATATGCTTGCCATCTTCATAGAGTTTGTTGTAATAAGACTTTGCGGACAAGGACACAACATTACCTAGTCGTACTTGAACCATCCCTGTTGTGACATCATAGGAAATCTTGAGGACCCAGGGCAAACTTGTCGTTAGGCACAAAGAAAAACATCCGTTGCTGTATTAAGCCAATGCATTTCACTTACCATCGGTAAGCATGTTCACGGAATGAATGTTACGTTCAATTGGAAATGAATGACATTCCCAAATTGTCTGAATCAATTTCGAGGACACTAACAAAGGTGGACGTCAGGACATATTTCAAACCAGTCACAACACTGAAATCATTATTGGTGAAAAAGCGACCAGCAAAGCCGGAAGAAATAGGTGTGGTCTATAGGTTGCCATGCAAAGAGGAAAGCTGCTCTTGGGGAGAGCTCAAGAACATTGGACGAAAGATTGAAGGAGCATAAGAGAAGTGTTAGGACGTGGTCCACCAACTCTGAGGTTGCCAGGCACGTAATGGATTCTAACCATTCCATCGGTTGGGACCAATGTCAGGTCATAGACCGAGAACAGCACTTCAACAAGCGCCTTATCAAGGCCTTGTGGTCAAAGAAGCATGGAAGTGTGAATAAGATCAATAGATGCGTTGGAGATATATGGAATGACACTCTTTTACTTCTCTTGGTTTGATTTGATTTTGCGTATTACCTCTTATTTGTATAAGTAGTGATGTCTTTCTGTAAATATTGTTGGTAGTGATGTTAAGTCTTATTGATTTTTAACCAAGTCGATCTCTCATTGTAACATTCATTCCGTGAACATGCTTACCGATGGTAAGTGAAATGCATTGGCTTAATACAGCAACGGATGTTTTTCTTTGTGCCTAACAATAAGGTTGCACTGGGTCCTTAAGATTTCCTATTACCTAGTCGCATCAGAAGTTTAGCTATCATTTCAAGCATTGCTTGAAGGCAACCGCAAATATTCATGGTTGGACTTGAGTGCACTTCACAAAGGCAAAAATGGGAGCCACGTGTACTAGGAATTGATCAAGATGGACGAGGAATGAATCAGAGTTGATCATAGTAAGAATTTCTTGATGGTTGGAAATTGGTGACAGACTTCATCCAATACAGAATATAGCGGGAGGAATCTCGTCGGACATCAATATTGACTGATTCGCGTGAGACCCAACAATCTTTCATACTGATCCAAAATTGAATGCACTGCAGAACATGCAGACTTCAATGACTAATCAAAACCATTCACAGACTTTACAGCAGGGATGCGGAGTTCTATCATTTTGATAGGACTCCGACTCTGAGCGGCAAGCATACAAAGCCTAGTTTTTTGAAAAATATGCCGGTAACCTACATCATAGATCATTATAGGCTTAACTGAACCTATTTTTAGTGATCATTGCTGTATCAATTATCAATTATTTTCGATGAAAGTTTATCAAATGTCGCTTTCAGTTGGATGCAAACGACTCGGCTCCTCCCATCTTCACACGGTTCTTCGCCAGTCTCTACCAGGCAGGAAAATCCACAATCTTTCTCCAAAAAAATATGAGCACACTTTCGATTTGAATATGCGCTTTAGAGGAGCCATCACATGCACGATTAACGTGAGGGTAAGAGGTTCTCAAACAAACTAGTATTTCATTTTTGTCTCCGATGTGACCTTTGGTGCGTAGGTGTGATCAAAGCTAGCAAGGCTTGTCTTCTCTACTAAATCACCGAGAGAAAAGACTATCCTTTTTTCACTATCACGGTTCATTCCCTCAACTATTGCACGCTTTGCATGCACTGCTGTCTCTGTACTTTTGTTTGACGGAAAACGTTAACATCAAGACAGTGACAGATATGTACGAGGATAAATAATTTGTTTGTATTATGTTTCTGGTCTGGTTATAGGCCGGAGTCCGGGATATCTTGATTCCTATTGATGTTACCGTGCATAATTTCTTCCATTGTAAACAAACATCACGCACTCTATCTGTCAGCTGAATGAAAAAGATCGTCCTATGTCACATAAACTAGAACTCCAATATGTCCCATATGTAGGCATTTTCTCTCATAGACGATGCTAAGCCTACAATAATATTCTGTAACTTTCACATACAAGTAGTTAATGTTGTCTTATAAAGATAGAACAAATTGCTGTTTTGGTTTTACACATATAGTAAGCAAAAATGTTACCTGAGAAGCCAATTCTTTCCAATTGCATGATTTCTATCTTGTTAACTTTATGATGAGCAGAGCAAATCATTCAACACATTTCTTCGCCATTCTATCTTTCAACAGAATTCGAACAAGATTCTCCAGCTCAATTTGATGAGAGAACAACTCACAATTGTTATCTGTCCATTTCAAGACATGAATGCCAGAATTGTCATCGGTTCTAAAATCAAAGCCACCTCTACCACGAGCTTCTGGATCAGCATCTGATAATAGTGTAGGCCTATATAACTGAATTTTTGCTGTACGTAGAATTCCTATATTTTGAGGTGCAGCAAAGGGCTCAAAGTGCAAAGCCAATTGTCAAAAAAGTAACCGATAGTCACTATTCTTCTTTAGGTTGGAAACAAGGCGAAAAGCTGTGTTCGAGGCATTCCAATTATTCGCTTCGCTCCTGCACTACTTTTCTGGAGTCGAGAAAGAAATCGCAAATAAATCCTGATTTACCGGCACGTGTTTATAAAGACCAATTTATGAATTCTATGGGCTATACTGACGAATTCCTCCAATAAATTGCTCTATCTCCCGAGAAGAAACACCAAGGTAGCTTCCTGATATTCCCATTCTGTATCCGTTTGTTTCACCAGTCAATGATGTCATTATCTCGTCAAGAAATTTGAATATTTCAAGTGAAGTTAGAGCATGTTCAGAATGAGGCGAAAACTCTCAGACAAGAACATATCAACACTAGGAGGAATGATTTTTTCTTCACTTAATGACATGGTTGGCAGCTATGTTTTCCGGTCGCTGTTCAGTCATGTCATTTTCATCATCAATAGAGCCACTCGAGGTCTCCAATGCAGACACAGTTGGTGCGGGCATAGTCGCTTCACCTTCTTCAATATCAGATGTATCACTCATGTCAGAAAGTTCCGAGTCAGTCAGTGATTCAAAACTCAATTGCGCTACTCTAAATTTTCGCATCCTAATACGACTTTTCAAAACGAAAACGTAGGACTACAGCACATTGAGAAATTACTCACTGTAAATGACACTGGAAATGGCTTTGACTGACCAGGAATGTCACACTTAGACTTGCCAAGATTTCGTCTAATGCTGCTTGAGCTAGGTGATGCTTTTAGTCATGAGGACATCTGCCCCAGCTGCAGCTGCTCATGTTTATCCTCAAAGTACTATGCTCTTCGATTTGACTTTTCAGAGACCACTATCGGGCATTGTATCAAATTTGCTACAAATGATTGACAGCAGCGATAAGTTACAAGTAAATGCTGATTGACATCGGGGGATGTTGCTACACAATTATCCAGAGTTCGCAAACTAAAAAACTATATGAGTTCATTGATAATAACATGTAAGGTGTAACAATAGTTTCATATAGCCGGCAATTAATCATATTTATGGCATGCAAAATTATAATTTTTTGCATGTACATATGTATGCAAGGTGACGAATAGGGTATTTAAAATGTAACCTGTATTTCTGTCAGAGACCCATTCTATGCATTAGAGCTCGAAATTCGACATTTGAATTCACACATGAGAATGAAGCTCCCGTTGAATAGTTTGCTACAAGGCCCGGTAGAGGTTAATCAGAATGCTTCGTAAATAATTGCAATAAAAATCAACACATTTTCAAATGAACTTTTCGTCATGAAGTCCTGATTCAATTTTACTAAACGATACACCATATGAAATCTTTCATGTATGTTCCTTAGATTATTTTGACATATATTTCACTTTCTTCGGCTCTACGAAAAATGTCTCAGCGTTTTCTTTAATGCAGGATTTCAACATGAAGACGATGGAATTTTTTTTTGATGAAAATTGACAGACAAAATTTGGATTAATAAAGCGATTTCTCAAATATTACAACTGATAAAAATTCAATGTAAATTCGAATAACAATTGAAGCAAAATATTTTGAACCATGTCTTCAGGACACATTATTAATATAAGACATATTCATGAAATTTAAAGCAATAATATCAATGGTAGTCGATGGTTGTAGTATGCGTGGTCGCCGTGGCACACTGGTTAAGTGCAAACCCTGACGATTCTCTGGTCTGGAGATCGAGCAGGGAGTGTGTCATTGGAGGTCGGCAGGAAAGGCATCCGGTCTCCGTGGCACAGTGGTTAAGTGTTCGGCCTCACGATCTTCAATCTGGTTTATAGGTCGAGCCCCGAGAGTGCCGGAACGAAAGGCATCAGAACTGAAACATTCACAACGCTCTTGGTGAAGTCTGATTATGTCACCCCCAAGTTACAATTGAGTTCTTTCATGACAGCAATATCAACGATAATGAGGAACAGAACGAGCTGCTGATATCGTTGTAACATAAAGGAATAGAAGTCTACAAAATACAGCAGACAATCAGTTCCTCACACTATTATACAATGCATGCATAAGTTTCCTATATCAACGTAAATCGTCAGATTGACTATATTCCTCCGATTAAAATTGTCAAATTTGCAGTTTACATAATTGTATATACTTCTGGAATTGAGGTTGTTGAAACAGTCAATACTGCAGAATATAAAGCAAACTCAAAGTGAAAGAAATCATGAAATCTAAATATTTGAATTTTTCGAATTTTACTGGTTCTTTTAATATTCATTTCCTAGCATTAGATGTCAAAGTTAATGGAAACATCTTCAGAATGAAAATGTTCCTCGAAGGTACTTCTTACTGATTTCTTCAATGCTTATCCAATTCTTTTCACCAGGCACAAGTGGGAATATCTGATTGTCGTCAAGAAGATGGTATGTTTTCCATGAATCCAGCTCCCTTCTGTCGTTGGAAACATTGGCAAACAAATACATTCCAATGCGGAAAAATGCGGGGATTCTGCTTCTTGAAGATTCAGGTACTGCTTTTCTCCATATCAACAGGTTTTCCTTGTCTACTCCTAGAATGCTTGAGATACTATCACGAATATGACCAACAGTCAACGATCCAGTACATTCAGGAAGATCAAATTCTCTACTCAATTCCGGACAAAACAACGACGTTCCTGTAATGAAAAAGGAATAAGTAGTGTTTCACATTTAAAATCACAGCCAATCTCATGCGAAGATGCGAAGTTCTATTGTTTGTAGTTCATTTGTTGCCTATTATTTACAGGCCTTTTCACTTTAATCTCGAAGTTCTATTGTTTTTGATGCATGTAATCAGGTTCAGTACGCTAACAACCATGTGCTAAAACAGCACATAAAATTTTTTTGACTGCTTATTAGAAGCGCTTTTTGACAGGCTTTACTGCAACTTTTTGAACTAATATAGATGTTCAATATCACACTTTTTTGGAGTCATTTGCTCATCGGCATCTCTTGGACAGCGACTTCTCAACTCTCAGCGGAACTAACGGCCTACTTAGAAAACAAGAATTGATGGAGCTGACTTTGTGAATCATCATTTTGTAGAAACATTCTGGTATTTGAGTTATTTGAAATCAGATTGTTTGATCATTTTAAACGTCTTTGTTTTGAAGTTTTTAATAAACAATATGGAAACAATTACTACATTTATAATTTACTACTAGCAACCTCCTTAATGCGCGCACATGCACGGGTTCACTTGGTGAACTTCCACTAAACCTCATGCGACTCGTTACACCACACACACCATCTGCTTTCGTTTACACGTCAGGTTAACCTGACAGCTCGCTAGCAGGCTATTATAGCAGCACAATTGCATTTATTTTCATTCCCTTGCGACATGTGTAAGGCCTCAGCCACACTGCGAGCTTTCACAAGCGTTTCCGAGCAAAGCGTTTTGCAACAAATACAAAGTCATCATTACGGCAGTTGCAGACTGCCACACTGCAAGGAAATCAAACCAGAGCGATTAATAGCTCGAGGACATGCGTTTGCTTTGCTTTCAGTGTGGCTGAGGCCTATCACGTCATGTAGCTATACCCCTAGCATTCCAGTCTCATGGAACGAAGGTGCACTTTCAGATATCTATGGTTTTCAAGAATTGTAGCAGCTGCACTGGTAGTAGAAATTGCGAGATTAACCAAGGAAAATAAAGGCTCGTTTCCACGGGATCACAAAGGGCTGTTTCGCACACGCGACTTTTTGCAGCGCGGTTGTCGCTAAAATTTAGACATGATCTTTCACATTGAACTTCGATTCCTGCGACTGTCAATCATCGGACAATTCCGACAAACCAATTCGATCTCTCGATTTCATGAGACACAGAAAGTGGATGTGTCTTAGCCAATTGGAAAAGGGCATGAATTAAAATTACTCTGAATGCAGGCTTCAATCGCATTTGTTCTTCTTTCATCGAAATCGGTAGGAAATTTGCTATCAGAATATCTAGGCGATCTTCGTAGTTCGCTTTAATATTCAAAATCAACATAAAACATTCATATTTCAGCAATTTTGTTTCGCCGTCTGCTCTGTGTAATAGACATGCATGCAAGCTCATTTGATAGACATAGAAATCTCAGCAACCTATTGAATCAGTTCATCGATAAAAGTGGTCGATTGCGTCATCTATTCATATCACAAGTCAACAAATTTTCAGGAAGCGACCACTTTCATCAAATCAATAAGAAAATAACCACTTTCACAATCTACTGCATCTATTGTCAATATCCGTTGCTCTTGCAAGTGTTCCAGTCTAGTCAATCAATAAGGCTATAGCATTGGCTATAGTGCATGCCCTCTGGGAGTCTTGCATGCTATGGAAATTATTCTCTCCATGGTGGACGCCATGCGAGTCATCAACTTCTTCATATTCTGGGAATCATTTTGGTACGTGAATCACCAAAATCCGAGCACTGACGCCCGAGAATGAAGACAAAATGTAAATTGATGACATGGACTGAATTCAGTCATCGTCGATTGCACGAGCATGGAAGGCACTATTGCTTGACTCATGCGAAGGTCAATAACCTCAACATTTCGGAAATTCAAATGTATTATTTGGGATAGAATCGGCTCTACTGAACGAAATTTAGCAATTCGTAATGCGTTTTAATCACTGTAGCATACTGCACTCAGAAATGTTCTCAGATTGACGTTATGTTCGAGATCGCTAGTCGGTCAAGCGCGCAACATGTGTGAAAGGCTGCATAGGCTGCCCTGGCATCCGCGCGACTATGCTATTGTCTTCCATGGGCATAGCTTTCCAATTGTCTCTGTTGGCCAGTGTTCGAAGGAAAGATGATTGCGAAGGCAAGAATTTCTCTCCATGGTGGACGCCAAGAGCGCCATCAACTTCTTCACACACTGGGAATCATTTTGGTGTGTGGATCACCGAAATCTGACCACTGACGGATGAGAGGTCAAAATGTAAATTGGTGATAATGATAGTCATTGTCGTTAGCATTCGCATTGGCTGCAGTATTGTTTGATTTACACGAAGCTCGAGAACATCAGCACTTTGCAAATCGAAGATATTATTCCAGATAGAATCGGTTCTACTTTTCGAAAATTAACAATTCGGAATGCGTTTTAATTGCCATCTTGATGAACTCAGAAACGTTCTCAGATTGACATGATGTTAAAGATAATTTATAGGTCAAAAACCAAAATCGCGGAATTTACTCACGGCAAAATGAAAACGCGCGACATGTGTGGAAGGCTCTATAGGCTGCAACACGGTGACCACTCTTAAAAAAACAAAAAACAGACCTAATGGCATATAAGTAGCATAGTTAGCATTGTCAGTCCACATTTTTGGTATTTTAATGTAGATTCACGAATTCATGTACTTTTAATTGGAAATTATGACACCAATTTTGTTGTGAAGGAAATCACATGAAGTTCAATTTTCTTGATATTCAAACTGAACGCTCCTGAATGACCGGCACATATGCGTGCGTAAATAAAATAGCTACTCCCCCAAATGACACACTTAATTGAATATTATAATTTAGACCTAAGGAAGTAAGGCATCAGGAGCAAGTCTATAGCTAAAATCCTTGGCCATAGATTCTAACAACAAAAACTTACATGATGATAGCCTGAATTAAAAAAGACTAGATGATCATAAAATATATTCAACTCAGACAATATCTAAAAAGCACGGGATCTGTAAAACCAGAAGAGAATCTCATAAACAATCCGCAATCGATAGAACTCCATAACAATCCAATAATCCATCATTCGAATACAGGCTTGCTGTTCATGGGAATGATATTTCAGAAAAAATGATGCACTAGACAGCCTGACTATCAAACTGATTGACACATTTTCACTCACCTATAGATAAAAACTAGACTCCTACAAAAAAAAGAATAAAAACAGATTTTTCCCAAAAAAAGACCTAGAAAAGACCAAAACAGACTAGTCTGTTTAAAAAGACCGAGTGGTCACCCTGGGCTGCAATGTTAAACAAACACCCGCGCGACTTCGGCACTGCAAGAAGTCGCATGTGTGAAACAGCCCTGAGTGACCAGACCCCAGACACACAAATACACACACAACTGCACACACGGACACACGCTTCCAATTAAGCGTGGGCCATCATCACAGTTCACTGGATTCCATGATATTGGTCAAAATCAATTTACCCGATCAGTAAAGTAAGCAGTTCACTAACATACACAGAATTAGACAGGTCGTCTCTTCTTCTGCTTGACTAGAAGGGAAACATAGAAACATGTAACGTAAATGAAATGGCACAATCTGCTGACTAACAATGAGCAGCCAGTTCAACATCAAACACGCCAAATTGTGCGAAGTTTCAGTGACTGTTATCAACCGGATCACACAGCAAAGAGACAGAGACGATATCAAGTTCTACAGAGAAGTTTGTGAACGTTTTTTCATGCGCCTGTTAACTTCTTTTAAAATGATCGGAGGACCCAACATTATCGAGAAAACTTTAGTGCAATGATCTGAATTCTTCGAATCTGAAGGAGTTGTGGCGATCGGAGCATTATGAAGGAATTCAGAGCAATCCGCAAGCGACGCACGACTATTTTTCCTATCTCAGTAAAGTATCAAAAATTTCTTTTTGCCCACTTATTAAGTTCCTGCATGTGCCATCTGTTTGAATCAGTTTGCACTTCTGGCAAAGTGATGCGATTAAACAATCTAATTCTGTGCTAACATACATACCGTAGATATCTGAAAATTCACTTTCGTTGCACGAGACTGGAATGCTGAGGTACAGGTTTTTCCAAGCCAGTTCAATTCAAATGTATGCAAATTCAAGATAAGTCATGCAGCTCCTTAGTGTATCAAGAAATAAATAACGCTATCCGTTTTTGTCAGTTTTTGACAGTTTCAAACAGTATTTAACTGTTCTCTACCACATATTTTGAGGTTTTTAATATTCCCAGTGAGTTTTAACAATTTGTTGCCAGCATCTCATGTAATTCACTAGGCGTTTCGGCGTCAACTGCGTCCATTGTCAATTGTAGGATTAAATGAGGCACTGAAAGTAATGCAAGATCCATCAAACTGTTTTTATTAGACAAATAGTAGTTTACAAAGCTAATCCATCAGCTTGTATAGCCATTCTAGATGTCCAGTTTGGGCCATTCCGATCCGTCCTGATAGTTTTTGTAGCACGAGACGACTAGAGTTGCTTATAAAATTCAAAACCAATCAAATGACGATCCATTTCATCGCCAGTCTACAAAGACAGCATTAGGAAACGTGTTGCCGCTTTGTGTGACAGTGCAAGAGATTTCATTTCACAAGCACTTGTAACTCTGTCAAGATTCAAGCTGGAGAAACAATACTGAGATTTCCAAGACTTACGGAATGCAAGATAGACAAGATTGAAATGTTTGTGCAGCATAAAAATCCGACACTCTGTAAAAGACTGTAACGGACATGGACATCGAAAGCAATGCAGCGTCTACGACACTTTAACGATAGCGGCCTCCGATGGGAAGGTGTAGGCAGCTCATCAGCGTACCTTGTAAATCTTCACGGTTGTCCTCTCATTCCTCTTTATACACAGGCATTTTGTTACAATAGATCGCCTTACATCGACTGCTGCATGTTTCAGTAATTTCATTCTTCTCAAGATCTAGCAACAATGACCTAGATCGGCACCTAAATGGGCGGCTGAAATGACCATCACCAAACCACTGCATTGTTGTCCGTTCTAGTCTCACTGCGGTCTGATTTCTATGGCTAGTAGTGTTGTCGAATTGGAGATCTGCAGACCTGCCAACATTCACATTTGCAAAATCGGGACATGGTCACTATCATCAGGTATGCGAACTAACCCATATGTATTTAAAAAACCTACATTATTTTGAATATGCTATTGAACATAAATACATTAAAATACGACGTACTATTTGAGACAATGGAATCATAAAATATATATGACATAATATATGACTGTGAAAAGCGAGTGGCATCTTTTGAGCACGACAGCACACATACATCATAGCACACATGTGAATGTGGAATCCGCGCAGCGCAAATTTTTGAATTATTTTGCTAGACTTATTTAAAAACTGACTAGCAAAAATCTTACACATAAAAAATCAAAATATCGGGACATTTGTCAGAAAATCGGGACTGCTGAAAATGGCAATAAAATCGGGACAGTCCCCACGAAATCGGGACAGTTGGCAGGTTTGGATCTGTTTTCGCTGAATTGTAGAAGCAGTCAACTTCTCCTTAGTAACACCGAGGCCAATGAACAACTTACCCTCAGAAATACTCATATTTGGAGGACCATCCCTCTGATTTGCGCTGCACACATCGTTTGTTCCACTTGAATAATGCTGATGCTGTAAGTATGAAATTTCTGTATTTACACAAGAACTTGTGTTGATAAACATGTTGGAGAAACAATGGTAAAATATGATGTTCTATCAACATCATTTCGTTCGTTTTTCTTTAAATGTCACAAACTGCGATAAATGTCCGATGAATTGTCGCTAGTGATTGGAATATACTATGATAAGATGCTGCAATCATTGTTCGCGATTTAAGAAACTCCCAGCATCTTCGTTATCACACCATCCTCTGGCGTGCTATCAAAGTGCAACACAAAGTGCCTTCACGGTGTAGAGAAATGTCAAACCTTCCTGAATTTACGCATCAGTGAGGCAATGCTCATTCTAACTCAACCTCTACTTGTCAAGAATCAGATTTTAACTACAGTGCGCAGATACCTAAGCAATTTTCTTCTGTATCTTAATTTTAACGCTTTCACATGCTACTGATTACATTTAATAAGCAGACGGTATGAGCGGTTTCAGGAGAAAGCAAGGATATCTAGATATCCTTGGGAGAAACTCACTGCAAATACATCATCAGACGAAGTCAAGCAACAGTATGAGAGAAAAGATGCCGGTTGCGAAGGAGGATGACTGTCGATGACGGCTGACAATGTGCATCAACTGTACAGGAATTGTACTTTTCCCATTTACTTTACGTTGTCTTTATTCCATTCACTAATGATGTTTTCAATAATAACAACAATATATCTTCCACAGTTCACGGCACTACTCAACTCATATACTAGCAAGTTGGACCCACTCATTCTAAAAAGGACATCAGCACAGAAGGCATCACGCCGTGGACACTCGTTGATATGCGCAGTGGTGGGTGCCACGACAGCAGAGCGCGAAACACATCGGGGTAGCGGTACTGGCAGGCATCCTTGCTTCTTTTCAGGGGCAAATAGGTGCAGAGTTTATCAAAAAATAATTGGAATTAATTTTCGGCAAACAATCAATTGCTTTTTTATTAAGATGGAATTCATAAGCTAGGCTGCTGATGATTGTCTTTTATTATAACAATTTTCACTGATTAGACTATTTTAAGATTTAGCCTAGATTTTTTAGATTAATTTAGATTTCAACGTAGACTAAGATTTTAACTTAGATTCTTTAAGTTCGCTTAAAGAAAGATGATATCATGCAGGTTACTTAGAATTCAAAATATAGAAATTTACACTGACTTTTGAAATATATAGAAAAGAAATCAGACACTCTTTGACATTCTTCCTTGTTGGTCTTAAAATAAGGATTAAAATGGCTTCTCTGAAGCTTAAAGTAATGTTGTTCTTGTCTGATGCTCAAATGTTTATGGTGAAAGGAAGGAGTGCTGATGGCGAACAAGTTTGTTTGTGTTTGAAAATGCCTGAATATTTATGTGTTTTGCTCATTTATTCTTGTGTGCAATGCTCGGACTACGCTTCCTAAATAACGTTGATGATATTTGATACATTTTGCAATCATTGATATAAAAAAAAGATAAACAAAGATCTGATAACATGATATGAACTTAATTAAATGTTAGCCATATTAATGTGTTTATGAAGCTCAACTTGTGAAGTGCCATGAAATTCCGATCGGACAATCATCTCACTCAAATCTGTCTCGTTCAATAAACATTGATGACGATCTAGCAATATTGGCCAAGTTCTGTGTCTACGAGCAGATGAAAGGACCATCAGCAAGCAGTTGCTGTCTATTCTAGTCCGAATAACTTAAACAAAGAGAGTTGTCGTATTTCTATCACTCAGACCAACATCAACTTACTAGCATTTCAGCGGTATTGGAGGCCTGAGGATTGATATCCATTGGAGAATGTCGATTCACTTCTTGGACCTGAGAGAAAGGAAAGACAATCAAAAGTGATCAGGCTAGAATCATAACAAGTATAACATAATATAAGAAATACAGAAATATAAGAATATAAGGTATAACATAATATAAGAAACAATTAATTACAGTGACTGACGCGACTGAAACATAGAACGTGAAGTAAGTTTTCTAAAGAAAGGATGCTTCCAAAAAAATTGACAACTTAGGATAATTTCTAAACTGAGGAAAACAGAAAGCGTCCGCTAAAGCAAGGAGAACTGAAGACGCTTTCTAAACTAAGGACAACTAAGGACGCCTTCTAAAGTAAGGACAACTAAGGGCGCTTTCTAAACTAAGGACAAATAAGGTCGCTTTCTGGAGAAAGGATAACTAAAGGCGCTTTCTAAAGCAAGAACAACAAAGGACGCCTTCTAAAGCAAGAACAACTAAGGACGCTTTCTAAAGTAAGGACAAATAAGGTCGCTTTCTGGAGAAAGGATAACTAAAGGCGCTTTCTAAAGCAAGAACAACAAAGGACGCTTTCTAAAGTAAGGACAAATAAGGTCGCTTTCTGGAGAAAGGATAACTAAAGGCGCTTTCTAAAGCAAAAACAACTAAGGGCGCTTTCTAAAATTAGGATTTCAAAAGACGCTGAATCCTATATCTTTGCTGGAAGGCCAAATAGCGATCTCCTGTGCACACGCTGCCATCTTCTAATTCAAATCGTAACAGATATTCACATTGCTTGAAACAGCACATTTGAAGTTTTCTTCAACCCCGGGCTTTCTAGATTATGAATTTCCTAATCAAGTTGTTGTTTGACCTTCAATCGTTGTCGACTAACAATGAACCACCTTGACAAGAAAGCATGGCTTAGCGCATCACATTTTTGTCTGCCACTGTCTAAGGTTTGTAGGGCTCTGTAAATAAGACAAATCTTCTTGCAGATATTTGCATTCGTGTATTCAGCCCTGATATCAACAATTTTTGAATCGAAATGTTTTTCGAAAACATTAAAATACAAACAAATTTAATGCTGCAATTCATTTTGTTGAAAACTTAGTTAGACGGAATCTCGTGCTAAAAACTAAACCTCTGTGAATATAAACATTTACATTCTATTACGCAGCAGTAAAACATTCTTCAATGTGAAATTAACGACTGAAATTTGATGCATTTCTGCGTGTAATTTTGAGTATTTTCTATATTTTTGAAGACGCATGAAACGGACTGCATGTAATTACTCTTCAGTTGTGTTTCTGAAGGAAGTGGATGGAGAGTATTTCATCTTTTAAATGTGTTTAAAAAATGATTCCCCTTTATTCAATTTATAAATAAATAAGGCCATTAAACTCATTTTAGGAAAATCAAAACTATTACTTTGCACAATGCATTTCGTCCACTCTTATTCAAGTGCAAGCATTGGACTGAATACAAACTTTAAATCATAAACGTGTAGAGTGATTATACTAAATATATAGAAAACATACAAGGAGTGGTTTATAAACAATAGCTTTGGCCGTTTCGACTGACACAATATGCTCCACTGATCCGTTTAAAGAAGAAATTTATCAAAATTATTCTATTAAAAGAACACTTAGAGCAAATGGATATCCTGAGAAATTTTTGATAAACATTCAGTGAAAGAGTTGACAGTAAAAGGGGATGTTCACGAACCAGAAAAGAAACAAATATTCTTATGACTTCTATTCATTGGTAACAAAAGTGTGTTTGCTTTCAAAAGTAGGTTTCATCATGGTATTTTATGTGTTTCCAAGTGCTCGCTTGGCAGTGACTTTCACAACACGAAGGGTTCCGATGCGCTCTCTGAAGGACAGATTGCCGCTCTTCTCCACATCGAATGTTATTTACCAAGTTCATTCTACCTGTAAAGCAGGTACGTCGGGAAGACGATAAGATGTCTGAATGAGCGTAGGAACACCTTCCGAATTGGTTAGCCAAACCACTAAAGTGTCCACCCTGGTCTACAGTTATTCCAGCAAGTAGCATTACTAGACATTTGCACGACTGCAATAACGAGAGATAATCAGCAATCAATCAATAATTTAAGTATCACCACATGAACATTCTCGAGTCTCTCGTTTTCTAACGTAAAAATGCCGACCCTTGACAGAAAAAAGATTTTGTGTCAACCCTTTGTTTACTTTGGCAGTTTTCAAGTATTCTTTTCTTGCTTCTTTTAATATCTAGGTTACTTACTCAATTGTTTTATATCTCTAAGTCTGATAGGTTTGCATGCTCTCAATTTTGTTCATAGATACAGTATAATTGCTATGTAAGTACATGATTTGTATTCAGTCCAATGTTTTCACTTGAATAAGGGTGGACGAAATGCATTGTGCGAAGCAATAGTTTTGATTTTCATAAAATGAATTTAGTGGCTTTTAACTGTGAGCGAATTCTATCAAAAGAAGTAACACCAAATTAGACGTCATTCGCTAATGGTCGACAGGTTTCAGAAATTATCAATGTACAAACTGTTTATGAAAACAATTCAATATTTGAAATATTCATCATCAGAACAAGATGTTTTCCAACATGATTTCTTCACCAGATTTCTAGAAGAATATTTCTGATGTCTTCAATGCAACCAACTATGACAATCTCAACTCACTGGCAATTGTCCATCTCCAGAAGTGGCCACAGAATGAGCAGAATGTGTTGGAATCCGATAATCTGCTTCATGACTCTGTGAAAATGGAAAGACAACCAATGTCACCAACCGCACTTCATCAATAGAGTTGAGAGTTCAATGCAATCAATTTTCGGATTTCATGAATTTTTCTACTCCAAGTACAAAATATTTTCAAAGTACTTTAAAGGTAAATCCGAGCACACAAGAACTCCACCTCGATGACTGCATGCACCATACCCTCAGAGAAGACTAAAAATCCTAATGGATCGCATCCGTCGGGGCATGGATATTTTCCGATTGTTAGCTATACGAGGACTTGGACAGTTTTAATTTCACGCTTGTTTGAAAAAACATTAAAAATCAGCCCATTTTCTTATTTTCGAGCTTTTTGAGCTCCGCATAGGGCGTCAGATAAGTATCTTAATTTGTTATCGAGGACTCGCAAATGCTGATAAAAAGACATGTTTGATGGAACGAGAAAGGACGGATAAGGTGTAAAGAAAGGCGGAATAGACGGAAGTTTATGAGCGCTGGTTACGGAAGTTTCATGATTAGGTACCGGTTACTCATCAGAAGCAACTGCAAACTCCACAGCTTTACGCTTCAAAACAGCTTCACTGACTCGCTTTGCATCGTTTTGCCTCTTCATCAGAAGCTTGTCTTGTTCGTGTCGAATGTCGTCCGATTCTTTTGTTTCATTCACAACTTTTTTGTTCAGTTCTTCTATTAGCTTGGTTTCATCTCGCTACTTCATTTTCTCACTTTGAGAGCGTGTCAAATTTTCTTTCAAAGCTGTCAATTTCTTTTTTCTCCAATATTTCCCTAAGCAATAATCGCTCCATATCTTTCCGCTCTTCTTCAGCTTCTGCATCCTTTTCCTCGCGCATGAGCATCAGCACACAAATTTAGTAATCCTTGCGGTACGCGGATAGTGGAAGCAGTCCACTTCTTCAAAATCAAGCACGAACGTATTACGACAATGGCCATGATGGTGTCAGGGGACAAATTAAATCTTTTCTTCGTGACGATGTCATTCATATTCGAAAAACCTCGCTCCACCTCGGCATTCCCACATGGAAGTACTAGAAGAGCTTTCATAAGTTTCATCATATTGGGAGACTTCCCACTCTCATCTACCTTTTCCAGAAATCAGTGATTGACAAATTCATCATTTTTGACACGAACTAAGATGAATTTTTGTACATAAGCAATGCAAATATACATAGTGCATCAATATTATTTTTCGCGCCTCGACGTTGGATGAATTCCCGTCCAGTCCAATATTTTCGCGCATTCGCGCCTGTTTAGTTCATTTTCGCATTTGGCGCGAATTCCAGAATCCGGACACAGGATATGCAATAAAAGATCACAATTGCAAAATCTACTTCCAACAACTGTGCTCGAGACAATCAATCAATCAATCCTTTTACGTCCGTTTTCCAGACTCGCTGGGTTGGACGGGGTTTCTTCTGATGGCTCTTCTCCCCAACTCACGATCTAAAGCGTCTTCCTCTTTCAAACGAAATTTCCGCATGTCTTCTCGGACTGTGTGTCTCCACGTTTTCTTCGGCCTGCCTGATGGTCTCTTTCCTTCCACCTCCATCTCCTCTACCCTTCTCAGCCAACTGCTCTCTTCCCTCCTCCTCACATGGCCAAACCAGCGCAGCCTCTGCCTGGTGATGACTGCCAAGATGTTCTCAATCCCCATTGCTTTTCTTAGTTCATCATTTGATCTCCTGTCGAGACACTTCCACAAATTATTTTATACAGATGTCAATGTGTAACCGAATTGACATGCCGAGTAGAAACGATGGCACTAGCTGGGCAGCGGCAAAGGATGTTACAATTGTGTGAAAATAATTGGATAAAGCACATCTGTGGTGTAAAGTTGGTGGAGAAACGGAGAATGGCGGAGCTGAGGGAGGAAGTCGGATTGCAGAAAACGGTGACACAGAAAGTGGAGGAAAAGATGCTGAGGTGGGCAGGGCATGTGGCAAGGATGGAAGACGGAAGGGTAGTGAAACTAGTTGAAGAGATGGATGACACAATGACAAGAAAAAGGGGACGGCCAAGGATTCGCTGGAAGGACTGTATCAAGAGAGGAAAACTGGAGGACTTGGAAGGAGAGGGCGAAGGACAGACTGAAATCGCGGCAAATTGCCAAGGACGCGGCAAGGGGTGTGGTGAAAAAACATTAAGTGATGATTGACTGCGCTTTTGATTATGAATATCGTGTTGTTATGTGCATGACATCACCCCCTACCTCTTTTCAGGGAAAATTGGGTTGTTAAAATAATACAAATAGCCTCATATCGAACGTAGATAGGGTTTGGATGAGAACATAAGGATTTATGGTCATACTGTTTCCTAATCAGACACATTATCAAATATATGTGTTGCAATTCGATCTAGTGCACTTTGATATGTGCCTAAGCTAATTTCAAAATTCGCTACGCTCGGGAAACTGAAGTTCCATGATATGTATAATGTAATGCAAATGTCTGCTCAGTTGCGATACCCAAATGCTCATGCCGCCTAATCTTTTTGTCCTACTACATAGGTTTACGATATAATCCTAGCCCACAAGCACTCAGATGGCTAGGCCAGGAGTTGATCTTAAAAGCCAATTTGAGTTGAATTAGCCTTCTCGTATTTTTGCACATGCGATGCACAATCACGTTTGTATTGAATGATAGCGAATTCACAGCTCCATGTGCGCAACCTTCATTGCATAGTCCTACTTGTTCAAATAATTATGATATATTTATAATAATAATAATATATAATTATAAATTTGAAGTATTTCAATGGCTTTGAGAAACTTGTAAATAACATGTATCCTTGCAGTAAATTATGACTTTGCATCGAAGCATGGAAATTTTCAGAGTAAAAAAAAGAAGCGTTCCTGAACCAGTAGGTATACCGGTCTGGTCGGTACAATGTCTGATACATAACCGGTGACTGATGCCGGTCTATCGGCGATCATTCAAATATCCTGTATTTCTCATCAAAACACAGGAAATGTGACACTCATACAATAACCGCATAAAATTGCAAAATAGCCGAATTACTCTTTGATTTTTGGCCTTCGGCCTTCCAAAGGATCCCGTGAAGTCCGACTGTACCTGCCGAGTCGTGTATGAGATTGGGTGCGGTGACTGTGAGAAAGTGTACATTGGTCAAACCAAGAAAAGTCTCCGCACTCGAGTGCAGCAACACCAAGCGGAATGCAGATTGCTTCAACCAGAGAAATCGGCACTGGTGGAGCATTCGCTGAACGACTGGCGTGATCAACTGGCAGAATGCGAAGGTGGATTACTCAGGAAGGAGGGTCTCAATTTCGGAAGGCCGTGGCCAACGGCCAGTGTTGAATTTTTCGGAACTCCTCAACCTGAATGACATTTTATGTCCCAAACGTAAGGGAAATTTATTATTTAGCTAGATTGTTCCTAGCGTAAGCGATACTGTACAATGATACTTCGTGCAAAGAGAGCCTCCCAAGGTAGGCCAGTTCTCTTTGTAACGGCTTATAACACATGCGAACAGAAGGGGCTTAGGACTGATCCTTGGTGAACGCCTGCACTTACATCGAACTCAGCGGTCACCGGAATTCCATCTCACCACCGACTTTGCCCCGTCAAATAGAGTCATGATCGTTCTCACGAACCATTCGCAAACCCCGAGACTGCGCAAAGCCTAACTCATAACAGGGCGGGGGGACACGATCAAATGCCTTCTCGAAGTCGAGAACAGTCAGGTATAGATTTTTCTTCTTTTCAAGGTACCTTTCCTTCCATTCAACGATTCATCCCTCACTCAAGTGTTGAAAACTATCATGATTTCTCTCATCTACTCCCGCCTTGATAATTGGTTTTTCTGACAGTATCTCTTCAAATCTCCAATCAGTTCTACACGCCAGTGGTCGACTCTTATTCGACGCCAAACCTCGTGACCACGTAACGTCCCTACTCCAGTACCTACAGTACAGTGGTCACCCATGCGACGTCGGATGACATTTCTTCTAGCAGTCCTTGCTTACAAATGCCTGCGGGGTGGTGCCCCTAGCCATCCCTTCCTGTCTACAGCCTGTGTCTTCAAACCCTTCCTGCAGCCATCTCCGACATGCCTACAATGACCAACTTCTCATTCCGACTTCTCGATTGAAGACAGATGGAGCTCGAGGCTTTCCTACAGCTGCAGCTGGCACCGGGAAATCTATTGTAGGAAATCTGACGTGCCCTTGTAGGGAGAAAAACGCAGCGTCTACTGTTGTCAAGGAAGTTTTGTGCTTAAATTGTTCAAGTCTGAGGACAACTTTCTAGTTCGATGCCCAGGCAATCTGACACTCTGCAATCTTTGTGATTAGCAAATCTACATGTACATTAGGGTGGGTCGATTTTCTAAAAGTACGAATTTCGACCAGAATGTATGATGCCCTTGCTTTCTAGGTACATAATTATTCACATGTGAAATTTGACCTCATTTGGACTAGATTTAGAGGTTCCGCAAAATAGCAGCTTTATTTCAATAATATCAAAAATAGCCATTTTTAGCATAATCGATTTTTAAATTGCCGGTGCATTACCATATAAAACAAAAATGAAGAAGTGGAAGCACAAAAAATCCTTGCTTGAGCAGTTCTTACGAAATAAAATCCTTCTTGCTTTCCTGTTTTCTGTGTTTTGTGCGATGGCTCAGTGTTGATTTAACGACGAAGTCTGTAGTATCTGAGCCGACAACTGTACAGCTCGCTTTAGTTACTTCTTGCACCATCCTCTCTACCATCTGCGAATGGCAGGGAAACACGGAACCTTGCCCGCGGTATTGAACCCCCTGAAAAACTTTCAGGTCATCGTTGCTAAGGCTTCGGGTAAGCGGAGGCTCGTACAGACCTGTCAATTCCCAGTCAATCATATTGACCCATGACTTGGCTTTAAAATTCAATTGTGGCACTTGAAACTTCCTCACTTCACCTTGTGGATACTTCTGATAATGTTTCCGGGAACTGAGGATTGTTTCAACTGCATCTCTTCTTATTCCTCTATCAGAATCGGACAACATTGCAAGGAGGATGTTTTCTGTATGAGCAAAAAATCCGTTTCTTTGAATAATCCTCTGAACAATTTGCTTCAGTGCACTGGAATTTTTCGGAAGACTTCACGAGAAAGAACAGATTCTTGGGATCATCAATTGCAGTGCTGTTTTGTTTCACAAGGAACCACATTGGAGCGTATACTTCAACGATGTACCTTGTAATGGTCTTCAAACTTGTTGATGGATTAGATGTTGCAGCATACAGTCTACAGATGCGTGAAGCTGTTGTTAGCCAACGGCTATGGCAGCAAGGTCCAATCTTCATTTTTTCCAAATCCTCCTCAACACTTCCATCAATCAAGGACATCACTATTTTGTAAAGGTATCTTTGATCAGAAGACAAGTCATCGACAATCTCGGTTGGTAATTCCTGCATTCGTGGAACATCGTGAAAAGGCTCAAAAGTACAAATCCTCATGTTTTCAACGTTTGGCAGTACTTTCCCGATTGGCCCAGAGAATTGATTGCAACTCAACATTCTACCATCCATTTCTGTTATCAAGTGACGCAATGGGAGCTCATTAAGATGAAGGAGACAGACACACCATTGCAATGGTCGATTTAGCTTCATCTCCAAGAGTCTGTTAATTCCACCCACAGCTCCAACATTCGTATTAGTCCCATCACAGTAAACTGCAAAGAAATGAATAGCATGAGTAAAAAAGATGTATAGTACGAATCAGTTACATGTAGATGATCATCCTGTAGCTCTTTTTATGTAAGCCTGCTATTAATCACATTTGGATATCACATTATGCAAGGGACTAACCATAATACATGCACACTTTGTAATAAACCCAAATGTACTTATTCATAATTATTCTCCTTCTGTTTTGTGCATTTGCACAATTTTCATTGTGTTTGAAAACAAATTATGTTTGTTTGATTTGTTTGATTTCAATATTTCTGATTGTCCTGAATACATAGCTACGGTTTTTATTAAAACGTCAATTTTACTTACAATCTTAAAGTTCATGCTGCTTAGTCAAACTGTTAGAAACACAAAAAACATCAAAGCATGAAAACATTTACATGTAAGTATTGAATTGCTATATACACAGATAAACAAGAAACAGGCAGATATGGGCTTAAAAAGTAGCTTAGTAAGCAATCATATACAAAGTACATGTATCTTAACCGGTACGTAAGAATTTGTGGCGCAGCACCAGATCATTTTCTTCATCTAAAAAAGTCATTAAACAAGTCTGGAACTCACCTGCGGATATAGAATCATCCATACTTTTTTCTTTGGCGAAGTGCAAAATGGACTCAGCGATGCTTTTGGAAGTGCCGGAATCTGGTACCACATGTCCCATGTATCCTCCAGGAATGGATACTAGCGAGTAGTGTTCTTCTCTAACTTCACGTCTGTGATTATTCTCTCCAATCTTTATGTCTTTCAGTGTAATTAATATCCTTCTTTCCGTCATATCCAAGACAGCTACTGAAGTCAATGGTATCATCCATTTCATCCATATTTTTCTTAAACCTCTCCGAATCTTGGACTTATCTATCACGATAGGGGATCCAACCGTTCGAAGAGTTGCATTTACGATGGCGGCAGTTGCACGATCGGATACCCTGTTTCTCACTTTTGCTTCAATTATTTCGGATACATCTAGGCCTGTTGAGTAATTGCCAGTTATTTTCGAAGGATGTTTTTTCGTTGTTGTGACTTCACCATCAGATTGCACTTCATCGGAATAGTCATCTTGGCCATCCTCAATTTAACATCCATCTATCTCCGTGATACTTGTTGACTCATCATCTCTTGACAGCATTCTCTGAGCATACCTAGCTTTCGCATTTTCTCGTTTTCTAGCACGCTCTTCTTTTTCAGCAAGGCTTTTATCAACACCACCAAAACTTGAGCTCTGTAGATCTTCTCTTTGCAGCATCAAAAACTCCTTGTCTTCTTCGTTCGATATTATGGAATCAGCTTTGGAATGAGCGATGTCAAATAATTCGTCCAAGTCGTACACTTGTTTTCATGTTCTGTGTCTCTGATTCTCGATTCCTACTCTTCTTTAGATTTTGGTACTCTGTGTACAATTTCTGTAACTTCTTCATGGCATAATACAGTGGGGTAGTAGGTATTCTTGCTTTATTCCAATATTCACATGCAGCCAACATAGTAACCGTGGAACTCTCATGGACGGTCAGTTTGTCGACCTTGTGATGGTAGAGAAATTTCAACAGAATTTGTCGGTTTGACGGGAGCCTGGAGCAGATTAGAGCCTTTTGTGGATGTCCTACTAGCCATTCTTCAGTTTCTTGACGAGTTGATATACCGGCTGCCATAAACATATCGACGCTTCCGTGCAGATACAAAGTAAACAATATGCGCACTTCTAAATGACAAACTCTTTTCTAATCGCATTAGTACTAAAAATAACTCTGCACACCATTGGTAGGTCTGTGCCATTGGTTCGAAGGCAGCTGCATGCAGCACAGAACTAGAAAGGTTCCCCTTCTATTTCTGTGTGCAACTGCAAACATTCCGTCTTAATTACGTACACGCCGAAAAACAAGCAATAAATTGGCACACAAAATCGACTTCAACTTCATCTTAAAACAGTTCAACTTCATCTTAAACGGTTATACATGGAAAAACATGGACTCATGATCTAATGCAGGTTCAATGTATTCGTGCAATATTTCAAATAAGCTCCTTTTACACCAAATGTATCATTTAAACATGCATTATAAGCGACGTTTCCTGGTAAATCAATATAGCACGAAACTGGCTATAAGTTCAATAATAACCAGTCATCATGATGCCTGGCAATAACCGAGTCAAATTATTCAAAGGAAACTTGAATTAGCCAATTAAAAGATACACTTTCATATTTATTAAGAATTATAGCCTATTACCAAGCAGAAAGAAGAACCAACCAGAACAGAAAGGCCCCTGGTCCGACAAGAGTCTCAGGCGACATGTATAAGCTGGCAGGTGAACCAGCGGTGAAGGTGCTTCACTCCATCTTCAACGACATCATGAAGACTGGAGTCTGTCCACAAGAATGGAGGAAGAGCCTAACGGTCGCTCTGTACAAAGGAAAGGGCGATCCCCTCCAATGCACCGAGTACAGAGGCTTACGTCTTCTGGAGCACGGGATGAAGATCTTCGAGAAGATGCTGGATAAGCGTCTGAGGAAAATGGTCTGCATCGGGGACACGCAGTTCGCCTATCGTCTAGGAAAATCCTGCAACGACGCACTCTTCATCGTTAGGAGACTGCAAGAAAAGTTTTTGGAAAAGAAGAAGAGACTCCATCACATCTTCGTCGACCTGCAGAAGGCCTTCGACCGGGTACCCAGATGTACAGTCGCATGGGCACTTCGCCGTCAAGGTGTTCCGGAGCGACTCATCGATGTCGTCATGTCACTGTATGTCGGTTCGAAATCACAAGTCAACGTCGCAGGGGTGTATCTGACGAGTTCGGGATCAACGTTGGACTACATCAAGGATCCGCTCTCAGCCCACTTCTCTTCATCCTAGTGATGGAGGAGGCAACCAGAAACTGCATGATCGGAGGTGTCTGGGAGCTCTTATACGCCGACGATCTGGTTCTGACTGGTGAGAGCAAGACGGAAGTCATGGAGAGGTTTGGGCACTGGAAGGAGAGATTGGAAAAGTGTGGTATGAAAGTCAACATCGGGAAGACCAAATACATGGTGAGCGGAAAGGAACCCAGCGAACCCATTCGCGGAGGCAGGTATCCTTGCGGTGTGTGTGGAAGGGGTGTTGGCGTCAACTCGGTCCTCTGTGGTCAATGCAACAAGTGGTGCCACAAGCGCTGCAGCGGCTTGAGAAGCATTTGTTACGTGGTCGATTTCCGCTGTCCTACATGCTCTCGCTCCCCAACTGTGCTAAGCAGCGCTCATGAAGACTATGATGAGAGTGATGACCAAGAAATGGATGAAGTGTACGATTTCTGTTACCTCGGCGACTTCCTCGCATGCAACGGCGGATCAGAGCGAGCTGTTAAAGCAAGAGTTGCATCAGCGTGGAAGAAGTGGAAAGAGCTTGCCAGTCTTCTACGCAACTGTCATATCCCGCTGAAGTGCAGAGCCACTGTATACAGCACTTGTGTGAGATCTGTGTTGCTCTACGGTGCGGAGTCCTGGAATCTGACAGAAAGACTGCAACATCAATTACGGGCATGCGACAGGAGAATGCTACGCTACATGTGCGGCATATCACTGACTGATAACATCTCCAGCAGTGAAGTGGCATGTCGGTGTGGCATTAGCCCGTTGGAAGAAGTGATCACGGAGAAAAGACTGAGGTGGTTCGGGCATGTGAAGAGGAGAAACGGAGAAGGAGCCCTTGGTCGTGTATTGGACATCGTGGTGGAAGGAGCGCGTCCTCGAGGAAGGCCGAAGAAGACTTGGCTCGCAAACGTCAAAGATGATCTGACGAGGATTGGTGCGACAGAAGAGGACGCCCAGGATCGAAACCATTGGAGACGGTTGATCAAACGTCAAACCCTCTAGTCATAGGGAAACGAAGACGCTAAAAGGATAAAGTAAAAAGTAAGTAAGTACCAAGCGAATTAGCCTCTCTGGAACGTTTTTTTTATCGAATTATTGAATCAACATCTTACTTTAGAAATAAAGGCGGATGATGTCAAAACAGGCTTGTAGGTCTACAACAAGTAGAAAAATCAATCATTTTGCGGAACCTCTAAATATCATTCAAATTTCATGAAATTTCACATGGAAGTTTCTTTTCATGCACAAAGCAGGGGCGAATATCATTCAAGTCGAAATTCAGACTTTTATTTTTTCCTATAGTAAATCGAACCACCCTAATGTACATGTACAGTCTAGATGAAAGTGCAATTGTTTACGAGCTATGTTAATAGTGTGCATGTTAAATGCATATCAGGCATCAATGCGTATTGTTATCAATGTTTTGTGTGATTTCAATGCGGAGATATAATATGATAGGGACAGCCTGTATAATTCGCATCGATCGTGTACCTGTCCTATACGAACGTGTTTAATCCCACTGTATGAAATAATGCACTCCTGCGGTGTGGGGGAACTCCCATAGAGATTTGCTTTTGCATGCGAATGAAAAATTGCGTCATACGCCAACTCTGTCGAGCTATACATGATCTCATGCACGAGCATCCGCGCCTTGCAATTATTTCAAATGTTGAAATAGTGAATAGGAATATTATTTTTACCACATCAAGCAAATTTCATTGAGAAGTCAGATTGCAAAAAAAATCGCGCGATTCCCGGTCATTCAAGAATCGAACGATTGATTCCGTCGCACGATTAATCGAGCAGAATCGATTAACTGCTCCCGTCACCGGCTTATGGTCGACAGGTTTCAGAAATTATCAATGTACAAACTGTTTATGAAAACAATTCAATATTTGGAATATTCATCAGCAGAATTCCAACATGCTTTCTTCACATTTGTTCCTAGAAGAATATTTCTGATGTCTTCAATGCAACTAACTATGACAGTCTCAACTCACTGGCAATTGTCCATCTCCAGAAGTGGCCACAGAATGAGCAGAATGTGTTGGAATCCGATAATCTGCTTCAAGACTCTGTGAAAATGGAAAGACAACTAATGTCACCAACTGCACTTCATCAATAGAGTTGAGAGTTCAATGCAATCAATTTTCGGATTTTATGAATTTTTCTTTTCAAAAGATGAAACAGTTTACGTTTTGATGATCCGTGCAATATCAGGAATCGAAATTTCAAAGTTAGCTACGCTGTCGGAGCTATGAGATGTCCGCTCACCTGCATCCGCTGCACGTCTCCTGATGCCGCTACAGGAGGAGCGGAATTGGTTGGATTCAGAGAAAGCGGCCCTTCGCTGCTCTGTAACAATGAAATGCGTAGAGTTGTTCCATAGTTATCAATTACTCTTTCATAGGACATTAAAGGAAAATGTCTTTGATTTCATAGTTTTATTGTGAAAGTGTGAAAATAACAAAAAACAGTGAAATTAACTGAAAACCTCATTTGCAAGAATAGTTCAGCTATTAAAGCTGACATAAAACAATGAATCTGTAAGAGCCAATATAGATGACATATACAATTCCAACAAAGTTAATGCTACTTCATTTATAAGATGAAACGTTGACATTACTGTAGAATCTGTTTTCATATTCCATCCGGTTTTCATTTGTTTGTTGAACATCCTTACTTTCATTACCCTACTATTTGACGACACTGGTATCTGGCTTTTCGGAAAAGAGCCGCAAATTGTTCATTTAATTCAACTTTACTTGTCAATTTATGTTATGATTCTGATTATCTTTGATGATGTATTAGCTATAATTGCTCGTTTGAGAAGTACATAATAATTCCTTTAATTTGTTGAGACCGCCCGTTACATCAACAAACACAACAAACAGCAATCTTCCAAAGTCAATTTTAGAATAGAATTTGAAATTTTTGTGGCAATTTCCTTGCACAAAATGGCTCCAGTAATTTGCCGGTATTATATTTGCTGGTCATTGATTATTTCATCCATGTTTGATGTAAATTCGAAAATTTTTCCGGTGCAGTCTTATTCTTTACCATTTCTTCTGTTGCAAGCTTTCGATATTCATCGCACATTTAGAGATAAAAAATTTGAATTTGTGCTAGCGTATCACCCAACAACTTTCGTCGCGTCCTCTTTGACAATCTCCATGGTGTGAGCGGTTAAGACTCCAACTGCGCCTAGTGTTTTATTGTGTTCTGCTTTATCAATTTCTGTCATTTATACGTCATTGTTATAAATATTAAATTGAATTTTAATCCTGCTGCAGTGGAATACAATGCAGAATCAACAACTGTGAAAATGACTGACCTGTAAATATGAATGTGAAGCATGGAGCTATGATTTATCATTGATTTATGCTGATAACTATGGCACAAAATAGTCATACCATATACAAATATAATGTATGGAGATTTTCATAGTTTTAAACACTCACTGAAGCTCGTAATCTATGCAGACTTTATCTGAAGGTGTCTTCAATATCTCGAGCAATCTTCACAGGCTGATCAATCAACTCAGTACCTGATGAAGTCGAAGAGATATCCTGACTCATTGTTGATGAGTAAGGTTTGTCAGCCACTATTTCACCTGTCATTTTTCTATGAAAGTTGATTATATATCTCCAATTCCAAATTAGACGGCATTAATTGCAGAATTAAGCCCGTCTAATTTGCTGATGTACCATTGAGGGAGCAATTCACCGTCCATCTTTGTATTCCCAGAGAAAAATGGTATTGAGGTTATTCCTATGGTTCTTAATTTGTACTCGTAAATATCTTAAGCTTCTCAGCTTGTAGGAAAGCTGCAAGGAATTTCTTGATGACTGACACATCTTCACATGTTTTTTGTGTGATGTAATTTTCATCTGACGTCTGTAAAGTAGTATTGAAACCTCTGTGAAAACGGTGCTCATAATACTAAATCATGATCAAATCAAATCAGATAAAGGGGCCGGTCGAGCCCCCGATGTAAGCTTGCGCTTCAAGTGAAATGTTGCATGGACTAGAGAAGGTCTTCGCACGGAACCCATCAAGTTTGGCTCTAAAATTCAAATAGAGTCAGTTTCGTCAGCTATATATTAACCGGGTCATTCTACAGAAGCATTGAAATTCCATTTTCAATTTTTTTCGATTGGTCATATCAACCGATTGACATCACGTTATACCATGCTGTAGGAAATTACATAAATTACGCGTTTTTTGGTACCAGCAGCGTTGAATACTAACTATTTTGAGATAAAATGATCCATTAGTGATAGGTTTTTCAAGCAAATGTCACTGGTGTTACCGGCCGAAATGCACGCTCTACTGCATACAACCGTATAGAGTTGCACAATTTCTGATATGCGAAATGAATATACATTTGACCCTTGATAAAATCATATTAAATAGTCCGTGGAGAACTATTTGACTGCGATGAAACATGAGCATTATGCATCATCAACAAAGTTCTGGTTAAATTTACAGTACATTTCAACTCCCGTAGGCATCATACAACAAAATACGTGAAACTAACAATGCATGGATGTGCGGTGACTTTATCAGCCTACAAAGTGGTACTCGTCAATCAACTTGAAACATTTCCTTTTCGATAAAAAAGTTTGATATAAGGTACGTATAGCACCAGTGACACTGAGGCAACACGAGTGACATTGAGGTAACACCAGTGACGGGACAAGTTTGAATTGAACAAAGAATGTCGGAAATGTTCGAATAGATCAATGATAGCATTTAGTATATAATTTGATCGATTATTCACGAGAATGTACATGCTTGAGACAGACATGAGAATAGTAAATTTATAATGACAAAATTCTACGACGAGTAGGCCTATTTCGTGACCCATTCCACAAAATACAGAGTATCAATAAAGTATCAAAAATTTCTTCCTCAACTATGAAGTATGGACGCCTACCTCCATTGAGTATCGGTTCCGGAATGATATACAGCTTCTTCTGGGTACCAGCTGATATCCTTTTACATAGGCCAACGAACTCTATTTCTAGTTCTACCAACTGGTTTCATGCAATCAATTTCTATGCTGCATTCATGGATGCGCTTGATAATTCCTGAGAACATGTCGCAATACCTTCCAGGAATTCGCGAATTATCATCAATGTTATCGACCTGTTTCGTGACATTATTAAATTCGAAGATTGAAGAGAGAGGCTTGTTCAGCTCAAAATTCTGTCCCCAGATCTACACAAACAGCTAACATTCCGGAAGGAAATTTTCCCCCTAGTAAAGCACACTATATCAGATGCAATTTCATCGTTCCTGGCGGAGGATACAAATTTTTCATCAGTTCCGATAATTTTTCGATTTCTCATCGATCTCTGTTGGCTCAATAGGATACAATTTTATGGCTCGATCGAATATTCGGTACTTGATACAGTTCATCAGCGCCAGTTATATAACTTCCTAAACGCATCAGTCGATCTGCTGTCCTTTTCAGACTACCTCCTATGCCATCGGGAGCTCCTTTTCCATGGCTTGCCTCAAACAAAATTCCAAGAGACGGACTCAAATCCCGGGTCAAAAAAGTTGTCTTTCTGTTTACATTGGTAGCAGGGCCATCACTAAAAACATGCAGAGTCTTGACATTCAGATGATTACTCCGGATCTCTTTAGAACTGGATCCAGATGAGCCCAAGTGGCTACATATTCTGAATCACGCCTCAAGCGATGCAGACGTTGTTTCTCAGCGCTGCATAGACGGCGAGACATCGAGTTAGAATCCGATCGGCGATAACCCAAGACTAGGCTTTTGTGAATCCCATTATGACATAAGAATTGTCATTAAAGATGCACGTGAGTCATGCACAAGCTAGCTGACTGGCTGAGACGTGCGGGTGTCTTCATTTTAAAACTGTTGAAGTGTGAAGTAAAGGCATTATCAACATAGCAAAACATGGAATTTATCAAAATTTTCATTTCGCCTCTGCGACAGTCGCGTAACACCAGTGACGAAGAATTTTTACAACCTTGGTTTTCATTCTAATCAAACGACTTCAGCTGTGCACATGTGAAAGTGCCATCATTCTACAATACACATGCCGTTTACCCATACATTGAGTGCAAGCATCATGCTAGAATCAGAATTTCAAATGTCTCTCAATCTGAGCTGGACAATGAAAATGTAGTGTGTAACACCAGCGATACAAAACCCATGGACACCCCTATGCTCTGAGACATGTCAGGCTGGAAAACATAACTTTAGTTGAAAAACAACAATGTCGCATTTTTACACATAGCATCTTCACACATGTCTAAAGTCAGGACTGGTTTACAGTAAAAACTTGTTCGAACAACAGCCGGGACAGGTAACACCAGTGACATTCTACAAATACAGTGGAAGATGGTTAATCGATAACCCGATAAACAACAAGTCTCTTTATCGACAAGATCGTCCAAGTCCCGGTACAATATGCTCAAATAATTCTTTAATCGACAAGAAATTTGCTGTGAAAGTCTCTTTTATCGACAAGGTGTGTGATGTAGCAATCACGTGACCTGTCAGCTATACTCTCATTCTAGCGGCTCCTGGAATAGCTAAGACAATGAGGAGAAAGATGAAGTTTCAAGAATTATAATCTCTCGTATTCAAGCCTGCGACAAATCGATGAGCTGAAAATATTTTTTGAAGAGCACGGGTTGAGCACAGCGACTCTCAACGAACAGCAAAATCTAGTTTTCGCTGCCGCATCTCACAAGCAAGCAAAAATTGCAGACTTTTAAAGAAAGTGAGACATTTTTGTTTTGATAATTTTACAGAACCTAGAAGTTATACTCGCATGTAGGCTATGTGTTCAATTTGCATATGATTAAGTAAAGGGTTGTTTTTCATCAGATATTTGATACTTTTGTAGGCGAGGTGATAGCTGCGGATCAAACCTGCTGTAAGGTTCGAAGTGCATGAAATAGATAATGGTTTCTATAGTTGACAAATATCCTTAATCGACAAGGTTTAACTGATCCCGAACCTTGTCGATTAACCATCTTCCACTGTACTTGATTTCGCGACACGAGATAAAACTAAATTTCGGACTTATTTTCTATTAATGTGTGTTATATGGATCCCCTCATCTTTACTATGACAGCAAAAAATCCGATGTCACAGATGATTGGTGTGGTCTAGAACTCAAGGACATGAATTTCCATGTTTTCGTAGAATGACTCAATTTATATCTGCCAAGGTCAGACATATGAAGGTGAACAGCAACAGGTAAGTTGAATGCAGACTTTGACGACTTTGCAGTGGAAGTGGTTTCACGTCCTTCCCTTTCTTCTTGCATCCAAATATGACAAGTGTAAATGATAACAAATATCAATAAATGTTATCGGGACTGAGTAGTCGGGGATATTTTCCGAGGTTACGACTTCCATTTCCTCTTCACTGCGCCACACAGGACTTCTACAGCGGAAAGGCCCAAGAAACTGAGGAGAAATGCCTTCTGAGGTTTGAAGATAGCGACGGTATGCATGTGTACCAACAGACATGAGTCTGATGCGGCGCTCTAGCGCGGGGATTGAAGTCTGTCAGTCCATGCGAAATGATAGTTCGGAGAGCGTTCCATGTTGGATAGTACCAATCCGCCCTCATAACGGCGATCAGTGAGTGAAATTCAATATAAGATTTTTTAAACTGACTTGACTTTCATTAGGTATTCTTCATTGTCAGGTTTTTTGTCTGCTCACCATCTTTTCATTTTCTGTTATTGGCCTCCTTAGTTATACACTTCTAAGTAGTACATCCAACTTCTAAATTATATTTACTTATACATGACACTTTTACTTATGAGAATCGAAAAAGGCACACATTCATCTACAGGATTTGTTTACTTATGAGAATCGAAAAAGGCACACACTGATCTACAAGATTTGTTTACATATGAGAATCGAAAACGGCACACACTGATCTACAAGATTTGTTTACATATGAGAATCGAAAAAGGCACACATTCATCTGAAGGATCTGTTTACATATGAGAATCGAAAAAGGCACACATTGATCTGAAGGATCTGTTTGCTTATGGGAATCGAAAAAGTCACACATTGATCTATAGGATCTGTTTGCTTATGCGAATCGAAAAAAGTCACACATTGCCATGGATTTGTTTACTTACGGGAAGCGAAGAAGGCACAGAGTGATCTGCAGGATTTGTTTACATGTGTGCATCGTGAATGCATGCTGGATTTACAGATGGGATGAATTTAATGACAGGATGAGTTTACATGAGGGAAACGCAGCATTTGGATGATGTGTGACGTGTCTTCTTGCTGCATCTTTCCACGCATTTTGAGCATTTTGTCAGCCACAATGTGTGGATCAACACTCATCTCGGTCGAGGCACAACTAGACGAGTAACTGCTGATGACTGACAAACTGCAATTTTATGTTTTATATCCCTTAATCGATAACCGAAGTAGTGGTCGAAATATTGTACTTCAAATCTTATCATTGTGGATGAAGACAAATGAAGAACAAATGAAGAAATGTTGAATTCTATAAAAGTATTACAAGTGTATTGCGAAACTTGAGATAGCAAACAGATTCAAGTGAAGAAACAGTATTTTCCATGTGTTAAAATCGCTAAGAAATTGCAACCATATTTCAGCTGCAGTGCCTTCATGGTCATCTTCAAAACAAGCAAAGAAAGACTGAAGCACATTCCTGAAAATTCAAATTATATCAGTTTATGTACAACGGCGGGGGATTGCAGTATCAAAATCAAGTTCAGTTTAAGACAAATATGAGATACAAACGAAGTATAAACACCTGAGTATATATAATGCACCATTAAACGCCCGCCAATTTTACATAGAAATTCACCGTACCAGATAGCCATCACCGTCACTCCAGCTTGAGAATCCATTAATGAATGAATTGGTAAACTGATATTTCAAATCATTTTTAGATAGAAATCTGAATTTTAAATCCATTCACATTTGCAAACGTTCATGGACTTTCAAACTTTCCATGAATTAAGATCTATTGTGTGTAATTGAGCTATGGTACAATATGGAAAAAGAAAGGGAACAATGTATCCCGTAATGATGATTTCTCTATCTATGCATGTAAAAGGCATTCTTGAAATCTCAATCAGCGTATATCTACATGTGTATTCATAGCATTGCTGCCCAGTTCATTTCAATTGCGCACAATAATGTTAACATAGCTTTTTTCGGGCAACAGTGTAGGACATTTTCAGGCGCTTACGCGCCCTCAAGTGTCCTGCATTGTTGCCCTCAAAAATCCATGTTAATGTTATATTGAGAGAGCAAACTTTCATAGACTTCAATAAAAGTCAATTAAAGATTTCTTCATCCCTCTGTTATCTGTGACTAACAGTGATCAAGAATTGCAATATTCATAGACTTCTCAAGAGTTACATGTAATAGCATTGCATCATGGATTTTGCGGGCAGAAATATCGAACAGTCTCGGCTGCTAACGCAGCCTCGTCTGTGTCTGATATTACTGCCCTAAAAATCCATGATATAATGCTACATTGTGATGCAGTCATTAAATTTATCATGGGAATTGGTGATAGTATCATACTGATATTTCTGATGATATATGGTTTCCAAATATCATGGGATAATGATATAAATATCATGGGGTAATGACATTAATATCATAATGATTAATGACATCTGGGTTCAAATTGTCGCAGGGTTGATGATATTAAAATATCATGAAACTTGAAGATACGTTTCAACAAAGGCTAAAGCCACAGACCAAACTCCTGTTTTCAAATATCACTAGAACCAGTGAAGGTACCGGATTTTGGAATTGCAAACTCAACTCTCAGTCAACCCTCAGTCAACCTTATATGAGATCTTCAAAAGCCGCGATTTATTTTGTTCATACATGGTGTAAACGATTTGATTGTTCTAAAAGAGAAATTGTGGTTGTGTTTTCTAGCAACCAAATTGCGTTTTTACTTTTAGGGTATTGTCAAAAATATCAGATATTTTGATTCGGTGGCGATCTGTAGAGGGTTTGATGTGCTACATTCTGTTCCCCTCTTTTATGTTATACTTTTTCTATTGTGTTTCGAGGATGGTCCATCAAAGAATATTTTGGACGCAGAGTTCAAAAATCGCTCAAGGTGGCTTGCTCAACTCCAAAGAATGTCCATATGCACGAGAAAATGAACGATCCCGAGATGCGGGTCCGAACATCAAATGCGAGACAAAAGTGGATGCAAAGAGTTCGAAAGGATATTGAGTTCCTGCATCTCAACTCTCGACCAGCGGAACACCGAACGTTGTGAAGAAGGCATGCAGCCCTGAGATATACGTGGGACTATTCACTCAGCAATGACAACTGCAGCCCTGACAGATACGCGGGACTATTCACTCAGCAATGACAACTGCAGCACTGAGAGATTCGCGGGACTACCGTATTTCTTTAAATGTGAGACGCCCTTGAATAAGGGACGCCCTCGAATAAGAGACGCATCCGTGAGAGGAAAAAATTAAATAAGAGACGCCCTTGAATAAGAGACGCATGTACAAAAAATAGACTGCTATAGACATATTACATGCAGGCTATTGTAATGTGGTAGCTACATCCGCCTGAGCGATTATTAGGCCCTTATCTTAGTAAAATAAGTCTACTAGTAAATATCGGGTATCATGACCAGTCTACTAGTAAATACCGAGTATCATGACCAATATTGTATAATATACGTGTATAAGGCTTCTTGTTGTTGTACATGCAGTACATGCATGTTGTACATACGTACATGCAGGCCTACTTAAGGTTACTTCATCTACCATTTAAGGAGGAATTATACGGTAGCTTCCTTTGCATTTGGAGTCATGTACCGGTTGGTAACTTTTGCTGTAAATACTACTTGATTATCGGTATTTTCGTTTCGGTAAATTCAGATCTAGTCTACATGTAGTGTGGCCAACATGTACTGGTATATGAATGTATTAGATGAGTCTGCAAGACATGCTACTACAAACCATAAAACTCCTTTCATTTCCAAGATATCTGAATTATGATAAAGCGTATATATGTAAGAAAAATTACTGGCGAAATTTGCTCATGACATAGGCCTAAGTGAGGAATGCAAAGGTTACCTAAGAGAATAGTAGCAAAAAACTAAGACATCTTTTTCTAATGAAAGAATGAAAACTTGAACATTTGATAAATAAGAGACGCCCTTGAATAAGAGACACCCCTGAATAAGAGACGCATCAATCAGGGATTAAAAAAAATAAGAGACGCGTCTCTTATTCAAAGAAATACGGTATTCATTCAGCAATGACAACTGCAGCCCTGACAGATACGCGGGACTATTCACTCAGCAATGACAGCTGCAGCCCTGCCAGATACGCGGGACTATTCACTCAGCAATGACAACTGCAGCCCTGACAGATACGTTGGACTATTCACTCAGCAATGACAACTGCAGCCCTGCCAGATACGCGGGACTATTCACTCAGCAATGACAACTGCAGCCATGACAGATACGCGGGACTATTCACTCAGCAATGACAACTGCAGCCCTGACAGATACGTGGGACTATTCACTCAGCAATGACAACTGCAGCCCTGACAGATACGCGGGACTATTCACTCAGCAATGACAACTGCAGCCCTGACAGATACGCGGGACTATTCACTCAGCAATGACAACTGCAGCCCTGACAGATACGCGGGACTATTCACTCAGCAATGACAACTGCAGCCATGAGAGATACGTGGGACTATTCACTCAGCAATGACAACTGTAGCCCTGCCAGATACGCGGGACTATTCACTCAGCAATGACAACTGCAGCCCTGACAGATACGCGGGACTATTCACTCAGCAATGACAACTGCAGCACTGACAGATACGCGGGACTATTCACTCAGCAATGACAACTGCAGCCATGACAGATACGCGGGACTATTCACTCAGCAATGACAACTGCAGCCCTGACAGATACGCGGGACTATTCAATCAGCAATGACAACTGCAGCCCTGACAGATACGCGGGACTATTCAATCAGCAATGACAACTGCAGCCCTGACAGATACGCGGGACTATTCACTCAGCAATGACAACTGCAGCCCTGACAGATACGCGGGACTATTCACTCAGCAATGACAGCTGCAGCCCTGACAGATACGCGGGACTATTCACTCAGCAATTACAACTGCAGCCCTGACAGATTCGCGGGACTATTCAATCAGCAATGACAGCTGCAGCCCTGACAGATACGCGGGACTATTCACTCAGCAATGACAACTACAGCCTGAGAGATACGCGGGACTATTCACTCAGCAATGACAACTGCAGCCCTGACAGATACCCGGCACTCCATCTGCCCATGGACACCTGCAGCCCTGACAGATACGCGGGACTATTCACTCAGCAATGACAACTGCAGCACTGACAGATACGCGGGACTATTCACTCAGCAATGACAACTGCAGCCATGACAGATACGCGGGACTATTCACTCAGCAATGACAACTGCAGCCCTGAGAAATTCACTCAGCAATGGACACTGCAGCCCACATGAGAATCGCGGGGGACTATTCACTCAGCAATGACAACTGCAGTCCTGACAGATACGCGGGACTATTCACTCAGCAATGACAACTGCAGCCCTGAGAGATACGCGGGACTATTCACTCAGCAATGACAACTGCAGCCCTGAGAGATACGTGGGACTATTCACTCAGCAATGACAGCTGCAGCCCTGCCAGATACGCGGGACTATTCACTCAGCAATTACAACTACAGCCTGAGAGATACGCGGGACTATTCACTCAGCAATGACAACTGCAGCCCTGACAGATACGCGGGACTATTCACTCAGCAATGACAACTGCAGCCCTGACAGATACGCGGGACTATTCACTCAGCAATGACAACTGCAGCCCTGACAGATACGCGGGACTATTCACTCAGCAATGACAACTGCAGCACTGACAGATACGCGGGACTATTCAATCAGCAATGACAGCTGCAGCCTGAGAGATACGCGGGACTATTCAATCAGCAATGACAACTGCAGCCCTGACAGATACGTGGGACTATTCATTCAGCAATGACAACTGCAGCCATGAGAGATACGCGGGACTTTTCACTCAGCAATGACAACTGCAGCCCTGACAGATACGTGGGACTATTCACTCAGCAATGACAACTGCAGCCTGAGACATACGCGGGACTATTCACTCAGCAATGACAACTGCAGCCATGAGAGATACGCGGGACTATTCACTCAACAATGACAGCTGCAACCCTGACAGATACGCGGGACTATTCACTCAGCAATGACAACTGCAGCCCTGACAGATACGCGGGACTATTCACTCAGCAATGACAACTGCAGCCATGAGAAATACGCGGGACTATTCACTCAGCAATGACAGCTGCAACCCTGAGAGATACGCTGTACTGTTCACTCAGCAATGACAGCTGCAACCCTGAGAAATACGCGGGACTATTCACTCAGCAATGACAGCTGCAGCCTGAGAGATACGCGGGACTATTCACTCAGCAATGACAATTGCAGCACTGAGAGATTCGCGGGACTACCGTATTTCATTAAATGTGAGACGCCCTTGAATAAGGGACGCCCTCGAATAAGAGACGCATCCGTGAGAGGAAAAAATTAAATAAGAGACGCCCTTGAATAAGAGACGCATGTACAAAAAATAGACTGCTATAGACATATTACATGCAGGCTATTGTAATGTGGTAGCTACATCCGCCTGAGCGATTATTAGGCCCTTATCTTAGTAAAATAAGTCTACTAGTAAATATCGGTATCATGACCAGTCTACTAGTAAATACCGAGTATCATGACCAATATTGTATAATATACGTGTATAAGGCTTCTTGTTGTTGTACATGCAGTACATGCATGTTGTACATACGTACATGCAGGCCTACTTAAGGTTACTTCATCTACCATTTAAGGAGGAATTATACGGTAGCTTCCTTTGCATTTGGAGTCATGTACCGGTCGGTAACTTTTGCTGTAAATACTACTTGATTATCGGTATTTTCGTTTCGGTAAATTCAGATCTAGTCTACATGTAGTGTGGCCAACATGTACTGGTATATGAATGTATTAGATGAGTCTGCAAGACATGCTACTACAAACCATAAAACTCCTTTCATTTCCAAGATATCTGAATTATGATAAAGCGTATATATGTAAGAAAAATTACTGGCGAAATTTGCCCATGACATAGGCCTAAGTGAGGAATGGAAAGGTTACCTAAGAGAATAGTAGCAAAAAACTAAGACATCTTTTTCTAATGAAAGAATGAAAACTTGAACATTTGATAAATAAGAGACGCCCTTGAATAAGAGACACCCCTGAATAAGAGACGCATCAATCAGGGATTAAAAAAAATAAGAGACGCGTCTCTTATTCAAAGAAATACGGTATTCATTCAGCAATGACAACTGCAGCCTGAGAGATACGCGGGACTATTCACTCAGCAATGACAACTGCAGCCCTGACAGATACGCGGGACTATTCACTCAGCAATGACAACTGCAGCCCTGACAGATAGGCGGGACTATTCATTCAGCAATGACAGCTGCAGCCCTGCCAGATACGCGGGACTATTCACTCAGCAATGACAACTGCAGCCCTGACAGATATGCGGGACTATTCACTCAGCAATGACAACTGCAGCCATGAGAGATACGCGGGACTATTCATTCAGCAATAACAACTGCAGCCCTGACAGATTCGCGGGACTATTCAATCAGCAATGACAACTGCAGCCCTCAGAGATTCGCGGGACTATTCAATCAGCAATGACAACTGCAGCCATGAGAGATACGCGGGACTATTCAATCAGCAATGACAACTGCAGCCCTGAGAGATACGTGGGACTATTCACTCAGCAATGACAACTGCAGCCATGAGAGATACGCGGGACTATTCATTCAGCAATGACAACTGCAGCCCTGAGAGATACGTGGGACTATTCACTCAGCAATGACAACTGCAGCCATGAGAGATACGCGGGACTATTCATTCAGCAATGCTTTAGCAATTTCTAAGGCTGCGTTTACGCGTGCAACTTGATTGCTGACACTTTTCGATCCATGATGAGTCAGAAAAGAATGGAAGCAAAGGGATGCCTTCAATAATCGTACTTCGTGCGTCACCAGACAACAGCAATCTAGGGAATGGTCACAAAGCGAAATGCATTGATTCATCAGCTCATCATCCTCTGAATGTCAGTAAATAGTGGCAGATATAGCTCAACACAGTTGAACGTTAGTTGACACTCAGAGAATGATAAGCTGATGAATCAATGCATTTCTCTTTATCACCATTCGCTAGATTGCTATTGTCTGTTGACGCACGAAGCACAATTATTGAAGACATCCCTTTGCTTCCATTGTTTGTCCATTCTTTTCTGACTCATCATGGATCGAAAAGTGTTAGCAATCAAGTTGCACGTGTAAACATGTCGTTGAAGTTAGCACCAACTTCAACACCAACTTTTTGAATAGAGTTTGTACAGAATAGGAAACCACATGTTTAGGTACTACTGATGACGCAGAGTTTGTACAGCCAAAAATTTTTCCAAAATTCGAACTCCTTCACCTTCAAAATTCAAATTTAAATTCGAAAAATTGGTGCAAGTATTGGTGCTACCTGGTTAGCGAGTTTGTACAGCAGTGCGATGGAAAAATTTAGATACAAGAGCAAAAAACTGAGTTTGTACAGCTACTACCAGCACTTTCCTTACACGAACAACCGGAAAAAACCGCAAAAAACCGATTTTTTCAAAAAATGATAAGATTTTCCAGAAAAGTTCTTGGTGCTACATGGAAAATGAGTTTGTACAGTGCTCTAACCGGTGGAAGAGTTTTCTACTAATCCAGTCTGAGTTTGAACACACACTTCTCCGACACTCCAGCACTCCTACGACCGGTAAATACCGGTCATTGTACAGTAACTACAAGAATACTGCCCATTTATGAACAAATCAATTGGTGCTACATGGAAAATGAGTTTGTACAGTGCTCTAACCGGTGGAAGAGTGTTCTACTAATCCAGTCTGAGTTTGAACACACACTTCTCCGACACTTCAGCACTCCTACGACCGGTAAATACCGGTTATTGTACAGTAACTACAAGAATACTGCCCATTTATGAACAAATCAATTGGTGCTACATGGAAAATGAGTTTGTACAGTGCTCTAACCGGTGGAAGAGTGTTCTACTAATCCAGTCTGAGTTTGAACACACACTTCTCCGACACTCCAGCACTCCTACGACCGGTAAATACCGGTTATTGTACAGTAACTACAAGAATACTGCCCATTTATGAACAAATCAATTGGTGCTACATGGAAAATGAGTTTGTACAGTGCTCTAACCGGTGGAAGAGTTTTCTACTAATCCAGTCTGAGTTTGAACACACACTTCTCCGACACTCCAGCACTCCTACGACCGGTAAATACCGGTTATTGTACAGCAACTACAAGAATACTGCCCATTTATGAACAAATCAATTGGTGCTACATGGAAAATGAGTTTGTACAGTGCTCTAACCGGTGGAAGAGTGTTCTACTAATCCAGTCTGAGTTTGAACACACACTTCTCCGACACTCCAGCACTCCTACGACCGCTAAATACCGGTTATTGTACAGTAACTACAAGAATACTGCCCATTTATGAACAAATCAATTGGTGCTACATGGAAAATTAGTTTGTACAGTGCTCTAACCGGTGTAAGAGTGTTCTACTAATCCAGTCTGAGTTTGAACACACACTTCTCCGACACTCCAGCACTCCTACGACCGGTAAATACCGGTTATTGTACAGTAACTACAAGAATACTGCCCATTTATGAACAAATCAATTGGTGCTACATGGAAAATGAGTTTTTACAGTGCTCTAACCGGTGGAAGAGTGTTCTACTAATCCAGTCTGAGTTTGAACACACACTTCTCCGACACTCCAGCACTCCTACGACCGGTAAATACCGGTTATTGTACAGTAACTACAAGAATACTGCCAATTTATGAACAAATCAATTGGTGCTACATGGAAAATTAGTTTGTACAGTGCTCTAACCGGTGGAAGAGTGTTCTACTAATCCAGTCTGAGTTTGAACACACACTTCTCCGACACTCCAGCACTCCTACGACCGGTAAATACCGGTCATTGTACAGTAACTACAAGAATACTGCCCATTTATGAACAAATCAATTGGTGCTACATGGAAAATGAGTTTGTACAGTGCTCTAACCGGTGAAAGAGTGTTCTACTAATCCAGTCTGAGTTTGAACACACACTTCTCCGGCACTCCAGCACTCCTACGACCGGTAAATACCGGTCATTGTACAGTAACTACAAGAATACTGCCCATTTATGAACAAATCAATTGGTGCTACATGGAAAATGAGTTTGTACAGTGCTCTAACCGGTGGAAGAGTGTTCTACTAATCCAGTCTGAGTTTGAACACACACTTCTCCGACACTCCAGCACTCCTACGACCGGTAAATACCGGTTATTGTACAGTAACTACAAGAATACTGCCCATTTATGAACAAATCAATTGTTGCTACATGGAAAATGAGTTTGTACAGTGCTCTAACCGGTGGAAGAGTGTTCTACTAATCCAGTCTGAGTTTGAACACACACTTCTCCGACACTCCAGCACTCCTACGACCGGTAAATACCGGTTATTGTACAGTAACTACAAGAATACTGCCCATTTATGAACAAATCAATTGGTGCTACATGGAAAATGAGTTTGTACAGTGCTCTAACCGGTGGAAGAGTGTTCTAATAATCCAGTCTGAGTTTGAACACACACTTCTCCGACACTTCAGCACTCCTACGACCGGTAAATACCGGTTATTGTACAGTAACTACAAGAATACTGCCCATTTATGAACAAATCAATTGGTGCTACATGGAAAATGAGTTTGTACAGTGCTCTAACCGGTGGAAGAGTGTTCTACTAATCCAGTCTGAGTTTGAAAACACACTTCTCCGACACTCCAGCACTCCTACGACCGGTAAATACCGGTTATTGTACAGTAACTACATCAGCGGCGCAATGGTTTTGTTTCAAAATTCAGTTGTTGGTTGAATCGCTATCTTCCACCAGTGAAACGAGATGAAACAATATTTTGTTTCAAGAAATGTTATTGTCCATCAGAATATGAACTCTGCTGAGAATGGTGCTCAAAACTTTGGAAAAAGCCCGAGTACGTCATAAAGGTCTCGGGTGGAAAACTTGATGTAGGCGGTACTCCAAAAATAATAGCTGCACCAAATTCAAATCCTGACATGGGAGAATGACGACAGATGAATATCGAGTTCTCAATTTTTACATAGTCTATTACAGTAGGAAGCACAGCATAGAAAGGTCAGATATGATTAAAATGACTTGCGACATTTATGCAATGAAGACCGAATATCTTAGATACGATAATGATCGGACAGTCCGAAACGCATATAGAAAAACAACTACAAGGTATTGAAAAGAGGAACATCGCTGAAAATGCCTGTACTAAGTTGTGTTAACCAATTGTAGTCAAAACAATTACAAATGCACTTAAAAATCACCGCAAAAATCAACAATCTTGATAATAAGTGTTGCCTGTAATTCATCACTAATATCTGGAAAACAATCGAAGGTATAATAAATGTAACAACTGCATATACTTGTCCATAGTCTAGCTGATAGGACGAAACAATGGAAACCGTAGAGTACAAAGGGAAAAGGTTTGTCTGCATATGTGAATTTAAGGTACCTGTTAGGTATTAGTAAAATCCGGTAAATAATCAAAGGTATTGTTAAAAAGACCGATTGCAGACATAATGTCGTATATTTCATTAACACAGCATTACGTAAAAATCGAGACCATCACTCAGCACACAAAGGTCTGAACAGCAGTCCGCGATCATGTGCATAGCTGAAACACAGTGAATCTCAAGTGTCATGGAAATCTCATGTCACAGGTATAAAAGTAAGAATTGTACAGGCTTGCGTATAGCCTGTACGATGAACCTTAGTAGTAAGTAAAACTCCACTTCTGGACCGCGCAAGATGGCCGCCATCGAAAAATGGTCGCTGACGTCCCCCCCCTCTGGAACGACAGATTGTCGTGGTGGTCTTGGGCGACCGCCAGGTTTTGTCTTGAGGCTATAGTGTGTGATGTTTTTCGTGCAATCTGTTGAATGTTGGGTTGTAAAATGGGCTGTTTCGAGTGGAAGGAGTGCTCGGATGTGAAAACGGAGGCCAGATTTGGATTCATCGTGAAATTCTGCATCTGTATGGTGAGATTCAAGTCAATCGGAGAGAAAAAATTTTCAACATTTTTCGAAATAAACGACAGAGTTAGAATTTTGGACGTTTTGGGCTGTAGCGCCAAAACGAAGCATCGGATTGGAAAACGGAGGCCAGATTCGGATTCAGCGTGAAATTCTGCATCGGTATGGTGAATTTGAAAGCAATCGCAGAGAAAAAATTTTCGCTGACGTCCCCCCCCTCTGGAACGACAGAGGTTGTGGCCTGTCGTGGTGTGCCGGCCAGGTTGGTCCACGTTCACAAAATGCTCGCTGACGTCCCCCCCTCGAAAACGACAGAGTGTGAGACTCGGGTGTGTTGGTCTCGTGTGGGTTGACGTGGCCGACCGCCTATTTTGACGTGGGCGACCGTCTAGGTTGTCGTGGTGGAATGGTGAAACGGATTTCAGATTTGGAATCAGCATGAAATTCTCTATCAACATGGTGAATTTGAAGTCAATCGGCGAGAAAAAATGTTTCTTCAAAATTTTGACAGAGTTAAAATGTTGGACGTTTTTGGGCTGTAGCACCAAAACGAAGCATCGGATGGGAAAACGGAGGCCAGATTCGGATTCAGCGTGAAATTCTGCATCGGTATGGTGAATTTGAAAGCAATCGGAGAGAAAAAATTTTCGCTGACGTCCCCCCCCCTCGGGAGAGCTAGCTTCGATCTTGGCTTCCAGTGGATGGATTTTGTCGTGCAATAGCTCGTTTGAAAGCTAAGAGTGAGACAAATTCACTGAAAGAATCGGCTTGTTCATATCTGTCATCGTTTAGATGTGAGACGCCATTTAAGATTTTGGGACATTGGCGAAAAACGACAGGGTTAGAATTTTGGACGTTTTGGGCTGTAGCGTCAGCACTCCTTCCACTCGAAACAGCCCATTTTACAACCCAACATTCAACAGATTGCACGAAAAACATCACACACTATAGCCTCAAGACAAAACCTGGCGGTCGCCCAAGACCACCACGACAATCTGTCGTTCCAGAGGGGGGGGGACGTCAGCGACCATTTTTCGATGGCGGCCATCTTGCGCGGTCCAGAAGTGGAGTTTTACTTACTACTAAGGTTCATCGTACAGGCTATACGCACGCCTGTACAATGCTTACTTTTATACCTGTGACATGAGATTTCCATGACACTTGAGATTCACTGTGTTTCAGCTATGCACATGATCGCGGACTGCTGTTCAGACCTTTGTGTGCTGAGTGATGGTCTCGATTTTTACGTAATGCTGTGTTAATGAAATATACGACATTATGTCTGCAATCGGTCTTTTTAACAATACCTTTGATTATTTACCGGATTTTACTAATACCTAACAGGTACCTTAAATTCACATATGCAGACAAACCCTTTCCCTTTGTACTCTACGGTTTCCATTGTTTCGTCCTATCAGCTAGACTATGGACAAGTATATGCAGTTGTTACATTTATTATACTTCGATTGTTTTCCAGATATTAGTGATGAATTACAGGCAACACTTATTATCAAGATTGTTGATTTTTGCGGTGATTTTTAAGTGCATTTGTAATTGTTTTGACTACAATTGGTTAACACAACTTAGTACAGGCATTTTCAGCGATGTTCCTCTTTTCAATACCTTGTAGTTGTTTTTCTATATGCGTTTCGGACTGTGCGATCATTATCGTATCTAAGATATTCGGTCTTCATTGCATAAATGTCGCAAGTCATTTTAATCATATCTGACCTTTCTATGCTGTGCTTCCTACTGTAATAGACTATGTAAAAATTGAGAACTCGATATTCATCTGTCGTCATTCTCCCATGTCAGGATTTGAATTTGGTGCAGCTATTATTTTTGGAGTACCGCCTACATCAAGTTTTCCACCCGAGACCTTTATGACGTACTCGGGCTTTTTCCAAAGTTTTGAGCACCATTCTCAGCAGAGTTCATATTCTGATGGACAATAACATTTCTTGAAACAAAATATTGTTTCATCTCGTTTCACTGGTGGAAGATAGCGATTCAACCAACAACTGAATTTTGAAACAAAACCATTGCACCGCTGATGTAGATACTGTACAATAACCGGTATTTACCGGTCGTAGGAGTGCTGGAGTGTCGGAGAAGTGTGTTTTCAAACTCAGACTGGATTAGTAGAACACTCTTCCACCGGTTAGAGCACTGTACAAACTCATTTTCCATGTAGCACCAATTGATTTGTTCATAAATGGGCAGTATTCTTGTAGTTACTGTACAATAACCGGTATTTACCGGTCGTAGGAGTGCTGAAGTGTCGGAGAAGTGTGTGTTCAAACTCAGACTGGATTAGTAGAACACTCTTCCACCGGTTAGAGCACTGTACAAACTCATTTTCCATGTAGCACCAATTGATTTGTTCATAAATGGGCAGTATTCTTGTAGTTACTGTACAATAACCGGTATTTACCGGTCGTAGGAGTGCTGGAGTGTCGGAGAAGTGTGTGTTCAAACTCAGACTGGATTAGTAGAACACTCTTCCACCGGTTAGAGCACTGTACAAACTCATTTTCCATGTAGCACCAATTGATTTGTTCATAAATGGGCAGTATTCTTGTAGTTACTGTACAATAACCGGTATTTACCGGTCGTAGGAGTGCTGGAGTGTCGGAGAAGTGAGTGTTCAAACTCAGACTGGATTAGTAGAACACTCTTCCACCGGTTAGAGCACTGTACAAACTCATTTTCCATGTAGCACCAATTGATTTGTTCATAAATGGGCAGTATTCTTGTAGTTACTGTACAATGACCGGTATTTACCGGTCGTAGGAGTGCTGGAGTGTCGGAGAAGTGTGTGTTCAAACTCAGACTGGATTAGTAGAAAACTCTTCCACCGGTTAGAGCACTGTACAAACTCATTTTCCATGTAGCACCAAGAACTTTTCTGGAAAATCTTATCATTTTTTGAAAAAATCGGTTTTTTGCGGTTTTTTCCGGTTGTTCGTGTAAGGAAAGTGCTGGTAGTAGCTGTACAAACTCAGTTTTTTGCTCTTGTATCTAAATTTTTCCATCGCACTGCTGTACAAACTCGCTAACCAGGTAGCACCAATACTTGCACCAATTTTTCGAATTTAAATTTGAATTTTGAAGGTGAAGGAGTTCGAATTTTGGAAAAATTTTTGGCTGTACAAACTCTGCGTCATCAGTAGTACCTAAACATGTGGTTTCCTATTCTGTACAAACTCTATTTAAAAAGTTGGTGTTGAAGTTGGTGCTAACTTCAACGACATCGTGTAAACGCAGCCTAAGGCCTGCTTTACAGTGGCAGTTCATGGGCAGTGCAGCAGATGACGAAATTTACCGCGTTATGACGTTTATCGAAATTTCTTCTGACACAACATGACGTCAGTGCTGCAGTGGCAGTTCATGTGCAGTTCAGTGATTAGACCGCAGTTTATTTCTTTGCAGCGTGCTGCAATAATGGAGTCATCTTATTGATTAATTTTCTTTATTTATTCTACCAGATCTTGTCACAGCAACCTGACAGGTTATCGTCCATCATGTCAACACATGTGAGTGCGTAATTGAGTCCGTGCGAAAGTTCCCATGCATTTATGTTATCAGTGATAATTCTGATCATGATAAGATGGCAAAGGCATATGCATGGAAAAAGTTGCCGCGGAACGCAAAATAATGAAGATGCATTAAAAAAGGATGTGGCGCTTAATTTGGGATGACTATAGTCGCTGTAAAAGTATCGCTTTACAGGCTTGGATAATTGTCGCATTTCGTTATTACAATACATTTAGGAGTAAAGAATTTTTCGGTTGTTGCTTGGAACATAAAGGTTTACAAATTTGCGATGATTAGGCTTAAATTTTGTTTTGAAACAGGTAGGCCTAATTTTAAAGAGACACTTTGTATGGTGTTCAGATATCATCGTGGTTTAAATTACTTTTTGTTTCTATTGTAGTGTAATGTAATAATCTAATTTAAATTTTCTTATGAATATTTACTGTTTCATATATTTCATTAATTTTTTTAAAACTACCAGCAGAATTGCAGGCTACAGAAATGCTGCAAAAAGGTGGTTGGATAGATGTCGCAATTTAATTTGACTTTATTCTTAATTCACCCCTTTATTTTTCATGCAGTGTAGTAAACTTACTGTCAATTGTAGAAAGACTTGATCATATGACCTCTGAAATAATAGGGAGCTGATGGAGGCTCCTGGGGTTTCAGTGTTCAAAATAACCCGAGCATAAAAGTGATAATTAATTCTAAACCCTTTCTTTGATTTGAAGTATCAAAATCAAATTAAATTTTAGTTGTATTTTGTTATATCTTTCAAATTAGAAACAAACAATAAAGTGCGAATAAAAAGTAAGCTTTCCAATGGCATTGCTTTTCTCATCGTCTGTACAGTATAGGACTACTTCTTATGCATTTGTTTCTTTTTCAACTAGCATTTTCCCCACGCCTAATCAAAAGAACTTCTGAAAGAGCATCTCTATTCTTTTAACGTTCCATGTGTCACTCTGGTTAGACAATGCAGTAGCTGACTTGCTGTTCGCAATGTAATTTAGGTGCTGCACATGCAGCAGTTCTTTTTCATAGCTATGTCATGTTACGTTTTGATCACGTGACGGGCGTGTCACTCGTCTCCTGCAACTGCAGCGACTGCCAGTGTAAAGTAGGCTTAAGTGTTTCACTTGCAACAGTTTTAAAGCATTTTACTATAAATAGTATTTGTCAGAATGCATCAACAAATTTCCGATCACATCATAGAATAGATAAGATCAGCGCTCAACGGAAATGAGACTCTCACGGGAAGTTATTGTCATTGTTGACCAACGAATCTGCACTAGTGCTGAATATAACATTGTCATAGCAGGTAGTATTCTGAAAAAAATGATCTGAGTCTCCTTGAAAGACAATTTTGCATCTGTTCATTGGAAAACATCTCATAAGAATTGGCATTTATAGTTGCATTAATGAAGCTACAATATTGCTATCCTCCCACCGGGAACTTTGACGGTGCTGCCATGGTGGTGGTTGTGGTGTCGACCCATCCCCTTCCTACGATTGGGAGGGGTCCAGGAGGCCGTCAGGTGTTGGGCGGGCCAATCGCCCGTTCGCAGCAGCGGATGAGCTCCGCACACCTGACGGGGGCAACCCACAGGTCCCATGATGTGAGCGATGTTTGCATATGTGTGTTTTGTGTTGTGCGGTTGAGATTTACAAAGGGGAAAAGAGGTGAAGAGTGGACATGGGGGTTTATATTGTGTAAGAATTCTCTTAAAAAGGGTGATTTGTTGGTGCGGAATTGTGCCAGTGTTCTGCGTGTGCGTCTGTCTAGTGTTTGTTCTGATTTGTGAAATGTGGGGGTATCGTTCATTACTTCGTTGTTTCGCCTGTCCGTTAGGTATGTAACGCCGTGCTGAGTTGCTGCTTTGTTGTTGCGTTGGATGACTGTGTGGATGGGGGTAAATTGTACTTCCCTGTGTTGAAAATTGTGGGCTTTTGTTGTCTGAGAGGTGGTGGTGGTTGCGTGAGGAGATGAAGAGGGTGTTGTTGACATTTTGCTTTGTTTAGAAGCTGTTTTGCGTGAAGTATGAAGTGTTTGGCAATTGAGAGGAAGTGTGCTTCATCATGTAGGTGATGTGAATTTTTGTCGTGTGTGCATCCTGAGGCGATCCTGAGCGCCTTGTTCTGTATTGTGCTGACATGGTCCTTGCTGTCGACGGAGACCAGATGCCTTCCTGTCGACCTCCAATCACACTTTCGGGGATCGACCTCTGGACCAAAAGATCGCTAGGCCAAGCACTGAACCATTCTGTCACGGAGATCGAATGCAATTCCTGTCGACTTCCTATGCAGCTGTCGGGGAATGCTTACTCTTCGGTCATGGATGGGGCTCTAAGATGACAAGAAGTTCTGCAACATGATGTTGATGACGGTTACAACGACTTCTTCTGCTCACTGTTATCTGAATAACTGAAATGCGTTATGCTGCGGAGCGGCGAATACTCTTGACAGATTTGCATCATCAAGATGCTCTAAACACTTTGCATGTGTCTTTATGGCCCAATCCCACGGCTAAACTTGAAAGCGTGTCGTGAGGGGTTTCAGCCGGGTATTTCGAAGAGACGGACCATGAAGTGAAAGTTAATGAGGAAATATCTCGACGTTACGTTGAGGAAAGTCTGACATCCACGCTTTATATGCACGTTCTTCTCTTCTACATGTATTTCTATGTACTATGTCGCACTGACAATACCAAAACGTCAGCTTCCGACTGTCATAGCAGGCCGTCATTACAGGTGACGTGATTCTCCAGCCAGCATATTCTATATTTAGACATCAGGCTAAATCTGTGCCTCAGGCCTAATAATAATCTCCTATTATTAGATCTGCGCATAACTGCATATACCAAACTGAAGCGACACTATGTCAAGAGTAGCCACAGACCTAGGATTAGGGAAGGGAATTCTCTCGTCAGAAAATACTTGGACAAGAAGTTGGCTGATGCTATTAGAGTCGCGGTAAAAATTATTCATTGATAAAAGCGATCATAATTAGAAGATCATGTGATAAAAGGCAAACACCTACAGTGCACTACCACATTAGCAATTAATCAGTCACCATCAGACTAGAACAAATATGCTTCTTCAACGTGATTCACGGTAACAGCCGGAGTTACGTCGTAAGATATAGTCCGGCAGCCATACCGAGTTTCTGCAGGGAACGAGGCCGAAAGTCAGACTTTCACAGAATGATGTACACCCTATGGCTACCATGAATCTGCACGTCTGCCGAGCTCTAGTGAGCTCCTCTTCTTGTCAGACAAGATCAAAGAAAAACACATGTAAATCCAATGGGACGGAGATTGCTGTTTTCGACTTAAATGAAATTTTGTATGTTTTCTCTAATTAAACGAAAAGTAGGCCTACTAAGCCCAGAGTCATAATTTTGACATGGAATGTCTTCAGGTCATTTCCCATAATGTGCACGTGATGTTCTCAGGCTTCTGATCGGCAATGTATGTGAGAATGTGATTGAATGTGGATAAAGTTGCTGAAAATGTTTGTGTCTGCCGACAATTAGAGGCTCGCTAAATCTAAATGTGTTTAGTTTTATAGACATGGGTGCATGAAAATAAAAGGGAATGACCTGAAGACATTCCATGTCAAAAATTAAGACTCTGGGCTTAGTACTTTTCGTTTAATTAGAGAAAACATACAAAATTTCATTTAAGTCGAAAACAGCAATCTGCGTCCCATTGGATTTACATGTGTTTTTCTTTGATCTTGTCTGACAAGAAGAGGAACTCACTAGAACTCGGCAGACGCACCGATTCGTAGTAGGCATAGGGTGTACATCATTCTGTGAAAGTCTCACTTTCGGCCTCGTTCCCTGCGGAAACTCGTTCTGGCTGCCGGACAAATACTTTATATCTGATAGTCAACTTCCCTCAGATGAAAATCAGCATTCATGATGCGACAAGCTTCATTTTCTAAAATTCAACATGCCATCCAAGGAGCTTCACGCATTCAAGCAATTTCTTCCGCGAATATTCTACATTTTTCCGCACATTGTGATTGAATAGCGGTCCATCTCACTGAATGTATTCCGTGCTTTTTCCCTTAAATCATCAATTGTTTCTGATCCTTGGTAAACTCCCCTGTAGACGGAAACACACGGGATCAGATTTCGATTAATGGCCCATCCAGGCAACTGTTCTCTTTCCTCTTCTCCTATGTGGTGCACCATCTTGCGGAAAACGCACAGCAGTCAAATACACTTTTGCAAATATCGACAGAAAAAATGCTAAAATGTGTGAAGGTTTATGGATGACACATAAGTGATGGCAGCAAAAAGGAGGATCATGATTATGATGAAATAGCTGCACTCGTATTCGAGAAGCACACTCCCTTGATTTTCTGCACAGCCTTGATTTTAATAAAGGAAAAATCAATTTTTTTCTCGACGTTTCGGGTCCACACCCTTCTTCACAGAGTTAAAACATGTAAAGGTTGAATAACATGCACATATATACTCGTAAAACAAGCACAAAAGTTGGAAAGAAGGACATATAAACAAAGGAAAAAAGTGTCATATATGAGTCAAGAAGATGGTCTGATTATAGTCTTAGTTCAGATGCAAGAAACTGAAATAAGACTGTAATAATGCAAGAAACATATGCATGCAAAAGCTGAATAAAATCTATATGGCGCGAACTGTGTTCTACAGCAAGCTCATGACAACGATTCATTGATGGACATTTGTCCTGAATCATGCGAACTTCTATCAAAGCAGTGTTCACCGTACTACGCGCTCTCTAAAGGATATTCACATCGAAATCATCAAGGTCAACAGCACTACAATCACGAAGATGCACTCTTACTGTCCTTATTCATAAAACTCCGCTTATGTTCCTGATACCTAATTTTAAAAGATCGTGAAGTTTTACCTATGTAACTAGCAGGCAAATGCGACATTTAAACTCATAAACAGCATTGTAACTGCTACAATCTATTTTTTCAGGTTACCAATCACTAAGGTTGCAGTTGTCGAGTTTTTTTAACTTTATATTTATAGCGACTATTAATTAGACAACGGGACCATGTAGAACTAGTAGTATTAACGAGACGAGCATTGAGATTATAATAGTGAATTAGAGAATTAATTTTTCTGTTTAAACTATCGTTAAGAAAGGGCATGGATAAATTAATCTTTTCATTTGCATTGAAATGACGCTTCCTATTCTTCAATTTGCGTTTAAAATCTCCTTCTTTGAAACCGTTTTTCTTAAGCTTCTGTTTAGCGTTATGAACTGCTTCAGCTTTCGTCGGCTGTATTCATAATCTGTTAAATGAAGTTACTTTCAACGTCAGGTGGTATCCAGCTGTCTTTGAAGTTATTATCTGTCTTCGAAGTTGTCTTATCTGAAGTTACTAGAAGAGGAAAATCTGTTTTCTCATAGATCGCGAACTCGTGAATGTAACAAGGGTTGCGAAGACAATTAAATGTGATTCGCTTTCCAATTTTAATTAATTCTAATTTCCATTCTTCGATAATGAGAAATGACAATAATTCAACTCACCTGAGTCTGTCCACTTGTAGACCGCGCGACTGATTGGCCGGAATGTGTCAACATGAGAGATTCCGCCTTTTGGCACTACAAAAAAAGGAAAACAATCCAAGTTACACATTTTATCCTCTGCACGAAGACAGCAGAACGGAAGCACATATTTCAACAGGCGTGATATCATAATAGCAGAATGAGAATGAGCTTAATTACTATATTCTACCAATTATTATGTTAAAAACAAAAAAGGCAAAGAACCAATTAGCAAGATGAAAGGCGATTCCATCAAGGAAGAGTATTACAAAAGTATTGTTTCAAAAAAATAGGACTTAGTAGTCATGAAGCTACACAGGTTGAAGTACGATAGGATTGGTGATTGCTTGATGTTTGAAAGACCCTTTACATTGATAATCTGCGGAATTTTCCTATCAACCAGACAAAATGGTCAGCAAAAATGTCAAGATGACAATCAAGTGATAGTCGTTTAATACATGAAGCGTGCACATTCTGGTGATAGTGCTTAAGACAGAAGTTTAGTGATGTAGATCTAATCTCATATTGAATTACTAGACAATAGTGGAAGTTGGCGATCTGAATATTTGAACCGATAATCAGCGGCCTGTCGATGATAAAATAGTAATTGAACTATTACAATATGCCTAAGTGGACTGCAGCCAAGAATTCAGATTGCCTTTAACGGCAGCGGACTACAATTCGCCTCAAGTGGATTGACGGAAACAAAAAAAACGTGTATTACACTGCATCAGTTGTGCTGCACTTGTACTTCATGACTTACATTAGAGTTCTTGGTGTTTTGAAACTTGGTGTTTTAACCCCTCGCGACCATTAACCTCGAAATCTGATAATAATCTTCAGTCTCACGATAAATATCTCCTCAGCTTCTTCATGATAAATTTTTCCACAGCTTCTACATCAGTGTGTAACAGTACCTAATAAGGCCCAAAGATATCACGATTCGCACCTACAACAGTGGTGATATCGCTCAAAATCAGATTTCTCCCGCAGCTATTAAAAAAGCTATTTTCACGTTTCTTACGAAGATTTGACATTCCAAAATATTTCCCCTTATAGTCACTACACGGATACCTAAATACGGTATTTAGGTATCCGTGAGTCCCTATTACGATGCTACTGGAAGGCCTACTGCCCTTCACGAGTCTTTTACAGTGTAGTCCTATGTCTTCTTGTAAATGACAATCTCATGACATACGTGTAGATGAAAACCTCCATTCGTCAAACATGTCCATCAAACTGGTTGTAACACTTATCTGCCACGCTGTCAATACATGAAATTATAAAAGAGAAATCGAAGTCATCTGTTGACCTGATCGAAGTGTATATTGCTTCAAAAATCTAAACAGTACCTACAGATACGCAGGAGGTAAAAACAACCGATTTCCAGGCTGTCAAAAACTTGCTGTCAGATTGAAAAAAGGCTGACACCTGCAGCCTATGATAAAGAACAAAAACGATGAGAAGCATGTACAATGCTACAGGTACTGACGTCCAAAAGAAACGCAACATTCTACGTATTTTTTGGTTTGATACTTGTCCTACGTCTGTAATTTTCATGTAATAATAATTTGGTGTATGATAAATTTGAATCGGTTATACCGCAAGGCTACACAAGATCATGATTGAACAATTGAGATAAAATATATTTTCTTTGATTATATAGGTGCGCAAAATTGATTTATTATCGGCGAGGTATTAAGGTACGGCGATATTAAGGTCGACGCAAGAGAAGGAGAGGTACTTGAGTGCGCCAACCAAGTGTTCGATACAGGCCACCCCAGCGCTCTTAGGCAACAAAATCAGGTCAGGTTAGCGCAAAAAGGCCTACTCGTAGGTGAGTCTTTGACCTCGTCTTTTACTAGTTCGTTTCCTTCGGAGCAGAAGCGCGCAAACAATGGGCACCAGCAGACAGCATTGAAGACCATAGAAATTTTGAGATTAAACGGATAGACGAAGTAGTAAACAGAACGCCTTTTGTATCTCATTCTGAGTGCCTATTTGGCAGCATATCGGGACATTCCGTTGATTTGTTGATTTCTTGGATTAGTTTGTTTGTCAGAAGGGCTTATTTTTTAATTTAGGAAGAGGCCAAGAGGGTGATAAATTCATTAAAAAAAATCCCGCAGCCCCCTATTTTCTTCCATGTTTTCCAGCAGGAAATCTGTTTTTCCCGCAGCGAATATCACCACTGACTTACAATCTTCAACATTGCCATACTCAATGCTCTCGACTTAGACCAACTGATATGAGCAAAATGTTTCATCGCTAGATAGCCTATTGGTCCAGCAAAAATACAGACTATTTTCGATTATGAGGGTTAAAATGAACATCTTATTCAATATATCTCATGATTTTTAGAGATGAAATGAAAATTTAATGCCACGCTCTATTTGAGACCCATTATCAAACAGTTGATAACAGAGCGTCATGTCTTTGAACATGTAATATTGATTCGGTTTACAGTTCTTAGATGTTTGATAACGCCTAGCAAGAAATTAACAAATCTCTATTTCCATGCCATTTAGAATTAGAACTTTATTTAAGTTTTGGACGAATTACCAGACCCATCACAATTTTTGGCTGATTTGCAGAAATTACGGAATTTACCGAAAATTGTATTCCTGCTGCAGCGGACTAGAAATATGAAACATAACAGGAGAATAGCGATAGCGGAATAAAGAAGTTCAGTCACCTCTGCGTAATAGTACACTGTAGGTCTAGAAAAGAATGAAACTTATCAAAATCAAGTCACAATCATCAAAAGACGTCTGAAAGTGAGGCGTGATAAACGGGCTTAATAATAGCCGTTTTATAGAATGACAGTCCTATGGGAATCTTGACTGGTTTTTAGGGAATTGAAAAGGAAATTCCGTCACTTAAGAAGTAGAAACTTAGTGAGGGTACACCAAACGAACTCCATCGAGCACTAGAGCACGACCGTCTCACAGTGGTTCAGTGCTTGGTCTAATAATCTTTCGGTCCAGAGGTCGAGCCCCGGAAGTGTCGTTGGAAGTCGTCATGAAGAGCATCCGGACTAGAAGATCGCAACGCTCCAGATTAAAGTCTGACAATGTTAGCACCGTCCAAGCCCCCAGTAAGGGGAGTAGTGACGCTGCTTCATTGTTTTAGCGCGCGACCATGAATACACTCAGTTGTAGTTGCATTGAAATCATCGAGATATAGTCACATCAGCGAATTGCTAACAGTCAGAAACTCACCATTCTTTGACCACCGTGCGCATCTTCATCGTCCATTGTAATGGCAGAATTTGTCACCGTCAAATCCACGCAGCGAAGCCACTACTGCACGACCTGAAAATGGTATTCTTGATGAAGAAATCAAATTGTTTCACGCATGTACAAGAAACAATAATACTCGAAAGACAAAATCCTGCATGAAAAATCAATGCAGATACATATAAACATCATAGTGATCAACTAAGATGCATACAGATAGATAGAAGCAGGCGTGTCAATTACTGACAAAATGTAAATGATTACAATTACTAATTAATTCGTTTTTCTTCGATTACTTTGCAATGACTTTAGATAATCGTCGACATTTCCACGCCATTTTTTTCTAGGGTAGGTATTCTAGGGGTAATTTACAATTCCTCCACGGAAAAACGGACATCACTGGTAGCATTGATGCTAAATTACCACCTTTTTATTCTTCTCCCCAAGTATTTTCGCCTTACATTTCTATTACGATTGAAACTGAAGATGTCGAGACAATCGGCTTCCAGGAGACCAATGTTATCGGTAGTTGTACACCCGGTGATTATCTAAGCATGGTAACGCATTATTGAAGAGTAGAATGAAGTAATTTAGACTGCGTGCTGAATTGTTGTTTAATAGTTCTGACTGTAAAGTAATTGCAATTACTTCTCAATTGCGTGGCTTAAAATGTAATTGACTACAATTACAAATTACAGTAATTGTAATTTCAATTACAACCCAAGGCTGAACATTAACCTCTGATTCTTTTATTCAGGTATTCAGAGGCACATGTATTTGATTAACAAATTCCTTCATTGCCAGTTTGAAGGTAAATGTCAGTCACAAGTTAATCGATTGCCATCTCATCATTTGATTCTCTAATTTATTGGATAACATCGAATGCATGGCGACAACTTGAACGGAGTTTACAGGAACCGTCCTTTTGTTTCACAGTATCACACCATTCGTCGATTCTTTGATGAGATTTGGAATTCTTCTAACTTTGACAATGTTTTCCCCACCCCAAACGTTGACAAAAAGTATGGTTAGTTTCAAATAATACAGGGTGGCCCATATGTCCCTCCGGGATTTGAATTCGCTGTAGGATGGTATATTTTACGGACGGACTTTTTGTAGAGATAAAGTCAGTATGCCATGAAGTATTATTTCTCATACGATGGTGAAAATCATCCCAGCAGCAATTTAAAATAGAATATAATGCTTACTAATTTAAATTATTAATTGAAGTAGTCCTAATGAGGACTGATGGCGTTCTCCTCATATTATAGTATGATTGATGGTATGATGATTATGGTAGACCATCCGCCTGTGAGCGATTATCAGTGCCGGCTTCCATCACAGGACAAGATGAGCAAAGGTGTTATGACAAGCATTAATTGCGTTTGTTTTGCCTTTTCATTTCAGCACAGCACAATCTGACTAAAGGCCTCATGATTCATTTCAGCTGCGTTCGTTTTGCCTTATTATTTGTCCTTTCGTTAACACTTCAAAATGCTTTCTCTGACCGATCCAATACATGTGGTTATTTTGCTTATAAAGAATGATTGTTCGATAGCATTAGGGCAACGGCAATGGGAAAGACTTTATTCTCAGAAACCTCCAACGAATAAAACCCTCAGACAGGTTTATGAAAAAATCATGACAACAGAAAGCGTGCATGACCTACTCAGAGAGGGTCGGCCGGCACTAGATGAAGATCAAATTGACCGAATTCGCAATTTTTTCAGGACCAACCGACAGGCTCAATTCGTGCAGCCTCTGCAGATCTTGAAATTCCCAGAGAGACTATGCGAAGAACTTTGCGCCATATTGGTGGAAAGAGAACCTTCCATTTACACTGTTGTCCAGTAACTTTTCCCAGATGACTATTTACACAAACAGGAATTTTGTCAATTGATGATGAATAAATTGGAAGCTGATCCAACATTCAAGAATTCATTATGTTTTTCTGATGAGGCTTCACTTCATTTGATTACTATGGTGAGCAGACACAATAGCAGTATTCGGGGCAATGAAAACCCCAAATGTATACATGAAATTCCAATCAAGTCACCTGGAGTCGCAGTTTGGGCTGCAATGTTTCACGACAGAATTATAGCACCGTATTTTTTTAATGATCAAACTGTGAATCAACTGAATTATTTAGACATGCTGAAATATTGCTTTATTCCGCAGTTGAAAATAATCCATAGGCTGAGGCACGCTTACTTTCAACAAGATGGTGCGCCTCCACATTGGGAACTTGAGGTGCGAGCTTATCTCGAAGAACAAATTCCTGGCAATTGGATTGGACGACCAGGAAAGGATCCACGACCGATTAGTGAATATAAACTTTTCAACAATAGCTCCTTTCTCTTACAAAGATTCATCATTCATCAGGTGTTTCAATATTTACCGTTCAAAAGAAATTGTCTGAATAGGTAAATAATTCGAATGGGATCAATCGAATTATTTACTCACAGATATTCAAATACCTGACACTACATTGACATAATGCACGATATAATGTGCTGAAACTTGCATTTGTTTTCTTTGTGTCCCTAGACAGATCATAAATAATTTTCAATCATTTAATTAACAATTTATCATTTTTTACCAATTAATTTTCAAACAATTATATATTTATTTGAAATGAATTAATCAATTGAGTAATCATAATATAACTTCATAGCATGCTGATTTCATCCATAATAAAAAAACATTTCTTTAAAAAGTCTGTAAAACATACCATTTTACAGCAACTTCAAACCGTAGATGGACATATGAGTCATCCTGACTATCCCAAGCTTCATATTTACGGAAATGTTAGATACTCACTCAATAGACGGAAGTTACATCAATAGCTATTTAAATATTGATCAACAATCTATTTGTCTTAATAATAGTAATACTATTTAATAAAAACGATGAATGTAATCTTCATAAGCCGATCGTTTCAGAAAACGCATTTTTTTCAAACGCAATCCAAATACAAGCTTATGAAGAGAATAGATATCGAATGCCACAAAACTTGATTTGAAAATGTTGTTTATCTCAGTGGTTCCCACAGGGTTACGAACTCAGTGAATGCGAACCAGACGGTCAATCCCGGGTCAATGATCATCGTCGTTAAAGGGAGGCATCAAATGAACCAACAGCAGTGAACTCGATATAAACGATCACTCTGCAATTAGTAAGCCACACATGTCGGCAACCTATGGCGACTCGCGAACCTTTCTAGTGCGACTCGGGTCATAGTCAAATTTGCTTGCTGTTTGATCACAAGGTCTACAGCAGTTTTTGAAAACGGATCGACACAATAGTTTTCAGCAGAGAATTTTTTGGACATGTTTGTAATCATGTTTCCACTACTTCCTTAATTCTAGTTGGATTTAGTACTCCTTCAGTGCACTTCGTACTATTTGCTGTGTAGATTTCTTGTATATTTCATTAATTCATGTAAAAATAACAACAAAGAATAAATTCATTTTATGAGCTCCTCATTCACAGAATTGCGACGAGGATTTTTCACCTGGGTAATTGCGATTCCATAGTCTTAAGTTTCGCAATATTTCTACAGAAATAACACAAAAAGATCCATTTTGCATTGGTTGACAAAAGCGTGCTTGTTAAGGTTGTCGACCACTGTCTTAAATGACTAACTCGAAATGCTCTTACTTAACTGAAGGTAGAGAATTTTTATTCACGTAGAGCAGACACTGTATTTTTGCGGTTAGTACAAAAAGAAAGTCCGTAGCTTTCCTTTTATACCAACCTGAAGTAGAATTTTTGCTTGTTCTGATACAAAATGTTTTTGAATATCATAATCGGGTGCATGTACTTATGGGCTGTTTCTGTCCAGTATTATGAAGTGTAGTTTTAATCTTGTACTGTGATTTATCATGAAAAAAGATGTACAATTTGCACATGCGTTGTGAGAGCAAGTTCTCTTCTTCAACAGAAGAAGCATTTACATAAAACGTATACAACGTACCAATTTTTGATATACGGTATGTTATAAGCGGATTTTGTTGCACTTTGACAATTCACAGAGGAAAAATGATCATGGTGCATGAACGTATCGAGACTATTTCAATACCCAAGTTGATCAATGTGCATCTCAATAACGGACAAAGCGGCACCGGCACATGACGGATGTTATATATTCATGCATTTCTGTTACGGTTTTGAGCTCTGAGGGGAATCCAGCTTCGCGTAATAGTAGCAAACGTATATGAAGCATAGGCAATTGTAAAGCTATCTCCAGAGATCTTGACTTAAGGCCGGTTCATAGTTCGTCCGTTTGAGTCGGAGACTTCTGCGTTTGAACGTACACTGAAAACGTACGCATCGAAAATATATCCGTTTATTTGACGGAGACAATTACGTTTCTTTTGAGTCACGTGACTCAATCGATGAATTGACGGAGATTGAAGCAGAAGAACGGAGACAAGTAGAACGTCAGTCAACTTTGAAAAGCGACGGACGCTTGCAATGGCTGCAGCGGAGACTGAAATGACGTTGTCTTCAACAATATATGAGGAAATCCTTATCGAGAAGGTGTGGTGCTTTGAACATTTGTGGAAAGTCACCTCAAACAAATACAAGGACGTGCAGTATGCTGATTTATCCTGGCATAGGATAACAGCTGAACTGCTTGAAATGGGTTTCAAGGATGCAACTCCCGAAAACGTAAACAGAAATGGCGTTATTTGCGTGATGCTTTTTTTCGACGACTGAAAGAAAATACGACAAAGAGTGGTCAATCAGCCGCAGCCAAACGTTCTAAATGGAGGTTCTACGACAGCTTAACATTTCTGACCGACCTTAAGAAAAGGAAAGATACATTGTCAAACATCACCAATCTGATGGAATGCACAACACAAGAGATAATTTTGAATGTGAAAGTGTCGGTGATTCGACCACCATAGACAACACCCAACATGAAAAACCGCCGGTTGTCTCCAACGAGAACGATTCCAAAAGGAAACGTAAAACTGTTGACAAAAGTGAAGCAGTCATTCTGGGTGCCTTGCAACAATGGACTGAAGGACAATCATCTCGGGATCAGTATGATCGTTTTGGTGAATACGTTGGCAGCTGTATTAAGAGCTTACCTCCAAAATTACGATACATGCCAAACGCAAAATTGAAGGAGTTTTGAATGAGCTTGAAGAAGAAAGTTTATGTCAAGATGAAAGAAAGGATATCCCAACTTATACAACTTTGCCTCTAATGTTGTCTGTACTCTCTTCTCTTCGTGAGGAAGAACAATGGCCTTGAAACTGTGTTTCGTAGTCAGATAGTTATGAGTTTAAATTTGACACGCAAATGTGAAAAATTAAGGGTTATTGCTTGAGCTGTGATACTTTTGAGCCATTGTTAATTATCTTTAAAAAAAAGTGTTTAACATCGTATTTGTCATTGAGAATCAGTTTCAAATTGTATGATTTTTAATGAAATAAAGTATTGTTATAATTAATAAAATAAATAAAAATTGATTAATGAATGAAATCGGCTCTTTTTTGGTTTCCCACCACAGTAAAAACACTGTAAATTTTATTGAATCCAATCATTAATTTAAGATGTTAGTATTCCAAAGAAAAAAATTATTCTTATATATTTACAAAATTATTTTTATGTGAGCAGATGATTAACGTATGTTTAGCGCATATTTGTTTTAACGTCTAAACAGATCGTTTGTTACATAATTCATTAATTGAACGGTGTATTTTAAGCGTGTACCGAATGTTTTGATGTTTAGACGTTTTTCTTTACATCCCTCGTTACTTAATATATCCGCATATTTTAAATCTAATTATAAATGATGCTGTTATGTAAGATCACAAATTGAATTTTATGATATGCTCCTTTAACAATGCATAAGTTCACCTGAATTTATTACGATCATAATAGTCCAAATGTCATATCAAATAGCATATGTATATATTGTCGTACAATAGTCGTTACAAAATAACAAATTCATGTTTGTTCATTCTATATCATTGATCTGACATGCCTCCCCAAACCATTTTTGTTTGCCAGGCAATAGATCCTCCATTGCTTAAGAAGAAATCTTTGACATAATTACGGACAGATGCCGCTGATTGTGAGTAATTGTTGCTTCCAAAGTGTCTTATTGATTCAAATTCAGTCATTCCATGCGCATGAGTTCTCCACTGACCCAAAACAAGGTTGCCGTCAGAGTCTTCCAAGTCTGCATAAGCTGGAGTAACATACTTAACGTCGGCGGTTTTCGAGGGTCTTTGATCCAATTTTCGTAAGAAGTTGTGCAAAATAACTCACGCTAAAACGACTGTGTTGACCTTATCAGGTGGCAGAAGTAATGGTTTGTAAAACAATCGCCAACGAGCGGCAAGAATACCAAATCCATTTTAGCCAACCTTCTAGCTCGACTGAGACGATAATTGAAAATTCTTTCCCTGAACGTCAAGCAGTCTCGAGGATATGGCTTCAACATGAAGGTCGTCAGAGGGAAAGCATCATCCGCAACGAACAAGTAGGGTTGAGGCACTTCAGAATGACTCAAGTTTGGCAAAATTTGATTTGGAGGTAAATTTAGTGTTCCATTCTTCAAACGTTTCCAAAGTTGGATGATGTGAATATTCCGCCGTCACTTTCTCGTCCATAAGATCCGACAGTAACAACAGTGAACTTGTAATCCGCATCAAGTTCCCGATGTCAATAAAACAATCGAGAACGTCTTTTTATAATTGAAATACTGACTACCAGATCCAGCTGGACATCAGATAACAATATGCTTACCATCAACTGCCCTACAACAATTGGGAAAATTCCATTTACTCCAGAACATATTAGAGATGTTTTTTCCAATCACTTTCAGACGGATGAGGTATACATTCTTCCTGAAGAGCAGTCACGATGGCTTTACAAGTTTCATGAAAAATGGTGCTCACCGTAGACTTTTCCATTCTGAATCTGAAGGAGACAGTTTGTTGAGAATCACCAGTAGCTAATATTCTGAGAGTAATTGCTAATCGCAAAAATGGAGTAATTGGATTCTTGTGATTATTTCCATGTTTGATATAGGGCCACAACTTTTCTAACAAGATATCAAAGGTCTCCCTGACATCCGAAAATATTGTCTATGCGATTCTTCATCAAACAATCTCATTTCTTGAACCAACATCCCATAACAATTCTGTAATCTTCGCTCGAAAATCTTCTTCATATAGATAGATCTTTTCTTTTTCTTCCTTGTCGTCATTATATAAGCGCATAGCAGTGGAACTGGAGCATCCATTTTCAAAATAAATCGAAGAATGTATCCGTCATCATTTTATACTCTGAACGTGTCTACGTCATCCGTCTTCTTAGAAACACTCACAAAACGGACCATGAAAACGTATCAACATTAAAGTTTCCGTCAAATTTTTGTGTCTCCGCCAAATATTCAAGTCTCCGTTAAAACGTATGATGAAAACGGACGAACTATGAACCGGCCTTTATGCAAAAGCAGAGATTATTACTTCTCCATGTTACTACAAAGCTGAATAGAGTTTCCTTCTTCATGCTAGACAACGTAAAAGTTGACCAATGAACGAAAATATGTATTCAGTAGGTTACAGCATCCTTCAGATCCAAGTTGTTGATAACTGTCATGAATTGAATACAGAATACAATACTATCTGATCGCAATCTACCCGAACAGAATCTGAGGAGAAACTTCGAATAGTTCTTACCTGCGAGTATTTATCTTCATGTAAACAAATCACTGATTATCGCAGTTTCACTTCAAAGAAAAATAAAAAACCTGGAATTGCTGAGTCTTTCCGTCGGCAGATAGGCAAGTGTAACAGGTGAAGGATTCTCTGCACAGTCGTCGGCTAAATCACCAAACTATCGTGTGCAATCACTGTGTGAAGTGTAATTGCTACAAATCAGGATGTTGCTGTTCATGCTTATGTCACATATCAATGACGTCAGACATAGAATTGATGCACAAAACTGCCAGTGATGTTCAACACATTGCAGACGAAGCATGTGCTTTGTATTGTAGATCCACTCAAGTGAATAAAAGATAATTGTTGCTGTTTTTGACTTCAAGGTCGAGTAATTCTAGAAATAGTGGAGGGTGGGCCACATTGAACATATTTTCGAACTTTTCTCAACAGTTTGAATATACTAAATCAAATGAGCCAAAATCAAGCTCGTCTGAAAAGTTTAGGGCATACTAAGAACCTCTGAGTTGTTGGACGTTTCTGTGACATTTCATATCCTCACAATTTGAATTTTAAATTTTTTACCGAAGTGCTTCAATGTGCCCCATGCGTGGAGCACACTGAACCACCTTTATAAATACTCTCCTCTTCAATTTTATAACACTTTATTTATCAGATCTATAGACTCAGTTAATGAATTATCAAAATCAAATAACAAAATTCATGGGTTTGAGATCTTTATTGCCAAAAATGAAAGCATATGTTTGATATGAAAAAATACATGCTAATTTCTGAAAGAAACAAAATTCATAGACTATCAGAGTTCGGAGATTAGTGGCATCATTCATGATAGATGATCCTTGGGAAGAGCATTAATGCTAAATGTGATGCACAATATTGCATTTATCATTGTGATTAAATAAAAGTATTTAAAGTATTAAGTATGTATAATAATAATAATTAATTAATATAGTATTAATAATAAAGCAATTAAAGTATGCATGTAGGCATTGCGCATGACATTAAGACATGTAAGACACGAGTAGGCTTAAAAAAAGCTGAGAAATCACCAAACACCAAAACAAGAAGCATTGATAATTCAATTTTTTGACGAGGAAGGGAGATTCCAGTATATTGATTTAGATCACTGATTTGTATCAATTTGCCAATATTAATTAATCTTATTAACATCAATTCATTTATATTAATCAATCAGTTTTTATTAATAATATCTAATAATATTATATAGCATCAATTTTAATTTTTTCAATATTAATTCTCCGCAATGCTGACCTCGTGTTTTGTTCTCGAAAAGAGTTGCCGTACACAAAAACGAATGCCATAGCTGCTCAAATATTTCTAAACAGTCAATTTGATAGCGTTGTAGACGAATTTGTAGCAGAATAACATGTAAGAACTTATAAATCACTTCGTTTACTCAATAAAGGAAAATATGAGTATCGAATTGGGACACCATGAACCATGTTCAATGTGCCCCATCTTGGTTGATTCAATATGCCCCACATCGGTAACATTTCAAAAAAGTGCTCGTGTGCAAATAAGGCTGCAATCAAATATTTTTTTAGCTAATATTGAAATTGATAAAGGATACTTGAGGAAAGTGCTGTCTCATGAAAATATACTCAAGTTGTTGGATGCATCAAAACAATAGTTCTGATTTTCTGAAAATATACTTTTTCATTGAAATTTTGAGAAATCTTGTGACAATGGTCATGGAGAGCAAAAAAAAATTGCAATTGGAATTATGCTTACTCGTTGCAATAAACAATGTCTTAAAGCATAAAATTTCCACTATTTATAGTTTCGGAGAAAAGGCTGGTGATTCCATGTGTCCCACCCTCCCCTACTCCGCACGCTGTCGATCTATACCTGTTGCAGCACTGCAGCGTCAGGATACAGTCCGGACCCGATCGCCATGATCCTGCTTCGCACCAACACGATCTCGACCTTCTGTAGCATCGAGGATTAAAAAAGAACACGGCTTAGGAGCTCAAACAGCTGAATTAGTTTTGTCTTCATCTTCTTCCCAATGAACATTTTCATCGCTGTTATTCTTCATCAACATGTTCATTTTACGCCCAGGTGTCTTGAAGATCCATGGATATAGTCATCTATAAGGATTTGCCGATGTGTTGATTGTTGGGAACGGAAGATCATGTCACTGTTGACAGACCCGCACAGGATCATGCTTACTTTGCAGATCATGGACGACTTTTAGAACTCATGCACGCATCAAGCAAAAAATACATGCCATTACAGCTCTGGTAGTGCTCCATTTTTTGTGCTGTGACTTTTTTTTAGTATTGCAGCAGTAGCTGCAACCGAACTCATTGTCTGAACAGGAAAATGAACAGACTGTCATTAAGACTACAAATAATTTGTGACTTCATTACTTTAGACAGATTTAATCGCAAACATGCTTCAGCAGACAAGCTGCCATCATCAGTGACAACGATCAATAAACAATGATGCAAGACACTTAATGAAATGAAAAATCAATACTGGAAAAGTGGCTGCGATTGGTTATGATTATTTATGAGACAATGCGAATGAAAAAATGACTTTATGTACAATTATTCAACAATTATTGTGCATTGAGTGCGTATGTGAATTTTAAAATGATCTTTGTCTGAGATATGAGCATGAAGCGATATTTCTGATGGGAGTCAACCTTTCACGTGCTCGTTTATCCTAGTAGTAATATGGCGACGGGATTCACCGACGTGGCATTGACTGCAATGCTCGCAAGTATATTTATACACTACGAAGGACAACTCACTAAAAGGAATAGGAGCCTTATTACTTGTCATATTTTGTGTTTTGTAAGTGCATAACACCAGAACTCCCAGAATAATAGTTTACTTAAAGCTACCACGCCGGACAATTGACCAGTAATGTAATATACTATAACAATGTGATTGATGTGTCATATCATTTACAAGAAATATTGTTTATATGGTTTTCAGCATTAACCTATTCAATTGAAGTCGATTTTCATATTCCCACTATATGTACGTGGAGTTTCATAGGCCTATACTTTGCTAACATATACTCGTGTATGTGCAGTTAACTAGGCCTATTGACCGTCAAACGGACGATTTTAATTGACTGGGGGTCAGTTCTATGCTCTCCCTAGATATAACAAATTTTTCTAGAAAAATACATGTAATATGTACTTATGATCATCATGATATATATCCCAAACTGAAATGTCAGATGACCCTTATAAACTTTTTACATTTCATTATGGATTATCTTTTTGCATACGTATATGGGCCTATTATATAAATTACTAACATTGCATTTTATTGACCCGTTAGTACATGTGGTATACAACATAAAGCATAAATCTCGTTAAATTATGCGACTTTAATTAATTCATTTTCACATCCATCTTCATACTTTAACATCCAAAACGCTATAAAAAATATGCACACATTATTTGGGGTACCACAAATCTGTGACCTGTATGTACCATTGTATCAGAACAGTAGAAAGCTGCAGACAGCGCATCTTTGTTTTGCTTTGTTAGAATGGCATCGTCGACAAGTTGCAGTACGTAGTACTTCTTCCTCACCAACGACTTAATATCTTTGAAGCGGTAGACTCGTCTCGTGCTGTGATCCCGGCATGTTGCTTGGATAATGATAAAAGAAGTGCACGGCGCGAAGAAGTCAACAATTGTGTATCACTGGCTATAATGTAAGCATACAATCAACATCTGTCCATTATGCCACCAAGTACATGAATAGGCCAACGACGAGGGCCTGATTTCGTGTAATAGACTTTCAGCATTTCATCGTATTTGTCTACGCCTATTATAGTCTCGTTGCAATGCTGTATCATTTCTGGCGTTGTTTTACCGTTTCATGCAGATTCACAGCTTTCTGACCACTCAAGAGTAAGATCTTGTATCGCGCTTTGTTTTACTGTTGGAGCTGTCTAGAAATTGATTTGCATGTGAAGAAAAATTATCGGTAGAAACATTAATTCCCGACTTCAAGGTGCTAACTAGTTTCAGAACAGCATGCTCTCCGAGACCAATATGTACATGATGTGGCTCCATCCATCCAACACAACATGTAATTCTGTGGCAGTTCACACTGTTGCGCTACGTAGAGGTTCTTGATGCCAATTAGCTCCGGTCACCAGCGTCCGAAGTTCCGACTGCTTCACTGTCGATCGCAACTATTTCCTGATTGTCAGTTGATTCATCATAGTCAGCTTCCATATCAGAGATGTCCGATTGTAGAGATTGTAGATCTATTTCATAATCATCATGGTCAAAATTGTCAGCATCTTCGCTACTTAGTGGTCGTAGGCGTTCAACAGCTTGCTCAGCAGTGAATAACGATTAGGTATTGATAGATAATGAAAAAATAGATTACACATCCACAGACAGTTTACATTCGAGAATGAATCACTTCGCATCGTAGGCTATAACTGCGCGTGTCCAATCAGACAGTCGCTACTAACCCTATGCAGTTTATCTTCAATATTATCAGATGTGTTATGAAAGCGTCGAAACCGCCAGCCATGACGTGGAATACGCTCACACAAATACGATTGCAGATATCACAAACAAAACAGTTGTTATGTTGATAGCTACTTCCTATTCATTTTATACCGGTCAATTGACCGGCTAGGTAGTTTTAGGTAAATGTCATCTTGATGGCTATGTTATGAACGATACAGATAAAACATTTATATGATGTTATACATATTAACAAGTTAGGAGGGTACTATGAAGCAAAATTCAATATCTTCTTATTTCACAATACAGCAGCACATATAAACCAAGCTACCGGTCAGTTGACCGGCTTGGGAGCTATGGTGTTAAGTCTTTTCTTGATTTTCTAGCTATCTAAATACCCAGATAATACAACAATGATTTTAAATGAATTCACCTACGCCATGTGCGTAGTCCATCGGATTTGCATTTCTACATGATCAACATCAGTCTAATGTAGATAAATCCTAGGTACATTCTTTGGACTAGACAAGTGACGCAAGTGAATCCACTTGATATCCTTGTCCATCCAGCACTCAATTGGAAATTCATTACCACATCGATCCTTGAAAAGAATGACCGAAATGGTGCGGGTAAAATCGCTTGTATAAAGAAATTTCTTTGGTTCATACTTTTTTCTTTTATCAATTCAGATCAATTAGTCTCTGGCATGGCTATGTGTAAACTGTTGACGCATCTCGCTGCGAGCAGCTAATCATGAATATTGATGAAAAATTCTAATCTGCAAAATGTGACATCACGCTTATCTCACTGGATGAACAGACAGATTCTGTAATTTCTCAAACAGACTTTAGGCATTTAAAAGGGTTTGGACTTGATAATAAAGTTGCTGTAGCACAAGATTCAGAGTTCAGACTGATTATCTGGCAATCTGATGAAGCAAATAGAATAACATCATCGATCGCACAAAATTGTCTCGAGTGATATACGCAAATGCCATGTCACCCTATTACACTATTTATGACGTCAGCAGACAATGATTCGTCAGCAAAAAGTCATTCGTGAATTCCATCTATTGTTCTGAACACACCACTGGTTGACAGCCATGTTGAATTACAGTCTCGCCTCTCAATCTCGAGTTCAGTATCTTTTTAAATACCGAGATCTCGAATTCGAAATTGTAAGGTCTATATCAGTGGTTCTCAACCGGGGCCCGTGGCGAAGGGGGACACAGGACAATTTGCTGGCGGCCACGAGAGGACCTCGGAATATAGTATGTAAGGCCTACATAGCAGGGATGTTTTGTTTTGTACTTCTTAATGAGTTGATCAATCAACTGATTTCACGCTCGAAACACATAGCCACCCCGCCGTAAATTAAGTGACGAAATTGCGTGAATACCTTTGGACAAGAAAATAATAAGAGCTATATTTCACAAATGTGTGCGTTAGGAGATGATAATTTGGTCTTAATCAAAACTAAATATAGAAATCGCCTTGATGCTCCGTGTGACATCCGTATATCTACTTCAAACACAAAACTTCTTTTGGTGTTACTTTTTCTGTGCAATTGTTATATCATGTTTAAATCAGATTATTGTTCATAATGATTTGTTTTTATTAAAAGCAAATATTTTATTTGTTTAGCCCTCTACTTACAAATTTAGAGAAAAAACGTAAAAATAACTCGAATAGTCCTTTGGTTTACAGTATTGTCTCACAATTCAAGTCTCTTCAAAATATACTACTTACATGTACATTACATTAGCGTAAATCAACTTAGAAAAGAGAGTATCTATTGTAAAATAAAAATCGAACATTGACATGAGGTGTATCAAGAAAATAATGAAGATATAAAATTTGATAGTACCGCAACAAAAAATTGAAAGAAGAAATAATTAACTATCAAACCAAGTAGGTTATAGAACAGGCCTGTTCTTCTTGTGGCCTTCTTGTGGCCCCGGGGCCACAGTAAAATGATTAACTTGGAAGGGGCATGGAACATAAAAAGTTGACAACCACTGGTCTATATCATATTAGTGTCAATTTATTACTTCATATAATCACATTCATTAATCAACATAATGCTTGCAAACTCTCAAAAAATCAAGTATAAAATTCAATTCACATCTGAAAATGATGATCATGGTTGTTAGAATATGTAAGCAACAAACCTTTCCATGAAAAGAAATAATCATTTAAATACAGCGCTGTAGATACATTGACTAGAAGATGTAGCCTATTGTTCAACATCTATGCCCAGCACACCCAACATGCATGGATGACTGACAGTCTCAGTTATCAGTTATTTAAAAGTCAAGTCAAAAGTAATGCCATTAAACATTGTGCATCTTCAAGAACAGATCACTCATTGCCGTTCGGATGGTATTTAAAGGGGAAATGTGGCAATTTTACAAGTTGATCTCAAAGCACGTGATTTGGTTTTCATATCCGGAAATTAAAAACCCGAGATCAGACAGGAGCTCTGGTGTTGAGAAATCTGTCATTTTTCATCGCTATTATATTCTATCAGCCAATCAGCGGTGGAATAGCACCTGACGTCAGACACCCAGAAAGCGAGTATTCAATCCGGCCAAGTGTTTTGAAAAAACATAAGTTAGGATCAGTGGCGTAGGCAAGGGGGACATGTCCCCCTCCCCCAAATGAAATCTGAGCGGGGACAATCTTTGTGCTATATTAACTTCATTCTATGTCAAATTATTAATTTATTAATGTGAGAATCTGAAATCCTGCAGTAGCGCGCTTGGTTAATTTTCGCATATCCCCTGTTGCGCAACGACCGCGAGAGATGTTCATTTCTGTGAGTCAGGTAGTCGGTCAGGCGCCGATACTAGTTTTACTGTCACAGACGTCTCGATATGGCTTGTAGCCAGGACACGACCCGATTTTGCGACACCCACAAGTAGAGGCCATTCATGACTGGGTATATAAACGCCTGTTCTATTTCGATTTTGCTTCCAATTACACATGCATCGAATGATGAGCCACTCGAAACAATATATCAATATTGTTAGAGCCTAGACTTCATTCTACGCTTGTGGCTGTCATCGATAAACCTGTATATACTGTATGATTTTACTCGCATGTTAATCGTGTATCATGAATGATCAATAAAAGACAAAATCAGATCATAATCAAATCAGATATGAATGAATACTAGGGCTTTTTCTGATCTACGAAATTACTAAGTATAGGCTTATATTAATTAAGCCACATTTATTGCCCCCCCCGGAAATGAAATTCTGGCTACGCGACTGATTAGGATACCTCTAGTCCGTCATGATTGACAACGAGCTTGAAGTAATTGAAAATGCGGAAATTGAGCCATCTCAAAACACAAAGCCTTATCTGTTTGAGCCGATCAGACCGCGACCTTTGGCAACGAATGAAACAAACTATCCCACAATTGAAATAAATGAACGTCCTTGTGAATGCCGTAAATGTACGCCTGCAGTCCAGCTGACTTCCTATCCCGCTGTCTGCTGTCAATGGAGTTCCCTTATAAAACGAAAAATGGACTTCACATGTAGTTGTATAACCGATAGTTCGACTTTTCGTGTTTTCTGCTTGAACGAAGATGTCCTGAGAGTCAACGAATTTTAGCAATCCAGAAGAAAACAAGAAAGCAGTCACGAGAGGAATTCAATAATAGTGTTCACCGATGGATTGGCAATTCCCAATTTGTGTTTTATGGCCCTCTAAGCGAAGAAGTTTGGAAACTTTTGCCTAGCTGTGTCTATGACGCAATACGAAATGAGTTACCATCTGTTGATGGTACTTACACCGAGCTTGAACCTGATGACATCGACTGTATTTTGATCGACTAAGCAGTAAGTTTTTTTCGAAGTCCCGACTTTTTTTGACACCGTGAGCGATTTTTTGAAATCCAGGAATTAACTATTTCATGCATTTATTGGCAGTAGGCCTAAACGATCGGTTTACTAATATGCAGCTATACTAGCGGTGCTCATTGGTACTCAATTATAAGATGACATTTTGAATCACATGCAAAAGTTATAGGCCTAGCCTTAAATGTAAACGGCTTACAAATGAGTTTTTTATTCATTTGCAAACATAAACAACAGCAGCAGATAAGTCTAGTACGTGCACAATGTCTAGGCGATATCCATAATCGCAGCTTTTCATCAATGAAAGCAAACTTTTTTCGATAGGATTCACGTAGGTTAGAAGTCATGACTAATCCCAGTAGGCTAAATAGGTACACGCCGTCATGTAAAAATGAGCCTGTATAGCTAACATTCCACATTGCACATTCAGACACAATTTATGTTCTGTCCTGGATAGATAATACGCATGGATAGATAAGTACTTGCCATTCTATCTTCACATTACTGCTTTATTTAGGACAGGCGATAACGAATTCCATGATTCGAAATCCAGAGAAAATGCCATTATCTCAGGATACTAGATATCCTTATCTTATCATCATTCCTTAATCATGGACTAATTGTTATATTAATTAATAATGTCAATTTTATTTCATTACTATTAATAATTAATATCATTAGACAAATTATTATTACTTACTTATAGACTTGTTATTTGACAAGGCTCAATTTCATGATAATTTGTTGAATTGAATAATCACAAAATTTTATTACATTGATAACTAAATTACAGCACAAAAATCCTGATGATGCTTTACATGAATGCAGGACAGGGAGTGTTTAATAAGGAAGATGCATGCATTCAGTAATAAGTAGGAACTATATAAAATTAGAAGACAAGGAGACATAAAATTTCTATTTTGATAGATACGCTTACATTTTGAATAATCAAGTTTTCATTCGAGTAGGGTGCTTCTAAATTTAGTAAGGAGTTCATTTCACCAATCATAACTTTTGCTATGATAAAGTTACCTCGCAATCCATTGGCCAAAAACATTGGAGGATTGGTATTTGAAATGATTGACCATCTTTGATCTTCGGATATTGTAATGATGGTCTAAAGAGGTGAGACAAGATCGAAGTATCATCGACGAGAAAGAAAATGAAAACATTTGGGGCGTATTTCAGCACCAAGCTGTGAACATTTTCCAATTTAGATGTTGAAAGCGCGATTGTACAGTGCCGCAGAGCAGATAAAGTGAACTAGCCGTACGGGTCTCTTCAAGTACAGAAAATGCTCCGGGATCGATTTGAAGATAAGCTTTCTGTAAACGTTCAGATGCAAATTCTGCATCAATGTCACCATGTGAACACTTGAGAACATCTCCAAATATTGGTCCCGCCTCCCACTCAATGTTGTAACGGTCAGGTCACAATCTCAGCTGACTCACTTAACGTCAAATTGGACAGGAAGTCTCATTGTTTGCATATCACTGTGCAGGGATTCTGGCTCAGTGACGCAGTCGTTTTACTGGATTCTCATTGGCTGCTCTAAAGGCAGGACATTTCGTGTGCTAACGATGTTGTGTTAACGATTTCGATTCTGAGAGTTCGAATAGACACGCAGTTAATATTATGCCTCAATAAGACATTTGAGATCAACTTGTAAAATTGCTTCAGTTCCCCTTTAGATGGGTTTGGGAATACGTCTGCATTTGATGTCATTAGTTGACTACACTCATAGCATGTTCCAAAAAGCAATTCAATGTAGCATTGCCCTTCGAGTGTGAAGTATGTGTATAGTAAAAAATCTAATCTCGAATAGTCGAGATCTCGAAACAGGCTATAAAAACTATGAGCAAACAAAACAGCTCGTTCTCTGTAATGTACGTCATGGATAGTTGGAACAGTGTTGTCAGCTGCTAGTCGTACACTTACGAAGTGCCCACATGCCGTGCAACTCACGTCATCGGGGCTCAAGAGGTTAACCTATGTTCATGGACTGTGATAGCTATGAAACCGATAGGTCTATTTCAAATAGTAAGTAAGTATTCATAAACGGTGTCTTCTGAACCTCAGGTCTCTTAGCAATTGGAGATGCTCAGGTTTTTGAGAAGTAAGTTCTATTTATGCATTAATACATTCAGACCTGAAAACTAATCTGCCTGTTTAATACAGACGAGTCGACCATTTTCACATTTAGGAACATGCAGAATTCGCTTAGCTGATGCAATACCAAATATTTGCAAACCTTCTTCCTTGCCTCACCAAAAATACGAAGCCGCAGTCATACTAGCAAATTGTGAGTGAGAATGTCTTCATACACAGACATATAGAAGCCTTAAAATTAGAATGGGATGACTCAAATTTTGAACCTTTCCCACCATCGCACGAAGTACAGTCTGACGCTGATCTGCACTAATTGACATGTGTAGGATAAATTTCAAAAATCAATCATAGAGGTATTATACCAGTATATTTGAAGCCATTTTTGGAAAATTACTCGCAACTGATAAACCAAAATGAGAGAAATTGAAAAAGCTGGAAGAATTTTCTGATCGGATATCAAGTAGCCTATGCCTACTACATAAATATGGAAGTCTATTCTGAGCTGTGAAAAATCCATTTTTGAAAAATGCTTTTATTCCGAATAGCCTGCATACCAAACTACCACCTGTGCTTTCAACATCATGATATTTTATCTTATACAGTGTATTGTGCTTGTACCAAAAATTGCAATGGGAATGGATCGCCAAGCATAACAATTTTTATGACCTTTTAAAAGAATCAAATTTCCTGTCTTTAGAAAATTAATGGGGATAATGAATAGGAAATTGAAGCCAAATTGGACAACAATATAGGACGGAGTTGACACCCTGCAACATGCATCTCCCGAGTGGATGGTCGCCGCCTAACGATGTTTGGCATGGTCCCACTACATTTCCTACTCAATGTTGTTTGACCCATGAAAAATTGCACCCTTAGCAAAAATAAATACCCTCTGAGATTTGGGTTCATAATTGTGCGATGGAATTGGTAAAATTATAAATCTGGTAAATATAGTCATCAACATGGTCACCTTCGAAAGTTCTAGCTCCATCGGTTCTTTCAATCGACTTCATATCCATAATCAACAGCTGTATGCTGTAACTCCGGTATTTGAACGAAGTTTGAGATGTGCCACGTACCCTATATTCGATGTGCTGATCTTTACGGAATGACCTAGAAGCGGTTTTTATCTACGTCATTCCTCCTAAGAGAAAGCAATGCCATCGTCAATTGCTCAATTTAATCACGTTTACATTAGTAATGGATAGGGTGTCAATTTGGTGCCATTTATCGTGTCCATTTCACCCACCGTTTAATGCGTACAGCGTTGAAATTCTACTTGGAGGATAAGTTCGTTTGCTCCTTGAAAGATGAATTGTCTGAGGTAGTCTGATCGAGCTCTCCGCAAGCCTGAGGAAAACATGTCAAGAAGGCGTTTTGCATGAACCTACCGAGACAAACGCCCAGAGACCGTCCGAAAGAATTGGCACGAAAAGGTGCTTGCTGATTGCCATGAGAATAAATTGATCTAAAGTAATGATGCTGCCAACCGCTAATTGTCTCAAAAATCTATTCGGAACATGACCTTCCTTACGATAAATGGATAGTGGACACAAAGAGGGTGATAGTGGCCATTGATACCTTTAAGTGGTAACAATAAAACAACCACAGGCTATTGTCAGCCAAAATAAAAATTTCGAATAATCCTGTATCACAACGATTTTGAATCATGAGATGTTGAATATACAGACCGTTTCATAAATAATTGCACAAAAAAGTTAACCTATTTTCAAATGTAATATTCGTGTTGAAGTCATGGTTCAATTTTAATGAACGATATGCCATATAAAACCCTATGTTCCATAGATTATTTTCGCATACATTTTACTTTCTTAAGTGGTCAGTTGTGTGTTCAGTAGGCCTTCTGAAAGAAAATTGAGCGTTGTCTTTGATGCAGGATTTTAACATGAAGACGACAGAATTTTATAATGAAAACTGACAGACAGTGTGAGCTATCACTCAGTTTCATCATGATGTAAAGATTTCGAGATTCGTTGAATGTACAAAAAGATACAGTACAAATAAATTTAACCGAAAAAATGCTGCCAAAAAGTCTAACATGATTTTTTTGTTGATGAAGATGCTCAATTTCAATAAACTTTATACCATGTGAAAGGATGTGTTTAGTACTTTGATTTGGCAGAGCGATTAGATTGTGTCTAGTCAATTGTGGTCAGTAGATATAAAAGTATGAATTTTTGATCAATTCATTCACCGATGACTGCTGACTTAACTCCGCAAGACAGAACATTAAGATTATCACTATTCAATCAGGCTCGTGTTGAGCTTTCAGATGACATATTTTTTCAAATTTCAACAACATTTGTTACAGTCTTACTCAATTAACACGTTTGCTTGATTTTTCGCTAACTTTTGCTGTATTAACGCTGGCGCTTTCGAGTTTGGGTTTAAAAGAATACTGGTGTTATCAGCTCCAAGAAAATGCAAGTTTTATCACGATCTGTCCATTCGTTCACTGGCAAACTTCAATTCGTATTGTTCACACACTCAGCCAACGGGTGAGTCATCATTTCCCTCGGTGGAGGTCAGCATTTCGAATCCTTGATCTGCGCGCACACAAAGGCTTGGCGTCAGAGTGAGACTCGCCACCTGTTCATAAACAATAGGAATCTCTTCACGGCGTAGTTCCTGCGCCCGATAAGTGAATCGAAAAGACTTTTAGCGACTTATTCATTATGACAGGAAACGGGAGCAGTTATGACATGACATCAATGACATTATCAGCTATGATATGATCATGAATAATTTTTCTAATCACTAATTCTTCTTTTAATTAGGCGCACCACACTGTTTCCTAAACCAAGCAAGTGTCTCGGCTGACCAAGTGAAAAAGTTCAGTAATCAATTACATAAGCTTAAGCAGCTTACAGTTGAATTTGATGAGAATAAGCAAGAGATAAAAGAGCTTTTCGGGTTGTGCAACGATTTAGGAAACGGACTGTATGTACAAAATTCACAAATTTGATATCAAAATCAACAGCTATAGGCTATGCATGAAATTCACATTTTGGCGGAAATTCTTAGAAATAATTCATTTTTTAGATGATCTCATTACCATAATTTAAATGTTTTAAAGATTTTGTTACCCTGCTACCGCCCCAAGCGCTGTTCGACGCAAAGGGCCGTCGTTAGATCTTCTGCCTAGCGGTCTGACAGGAAGGACCTATGTCCTCTGTCTCGCGCTCAGTAACTTTCCTTCGCTCACTGTTCTGTTATGTGAACTCCTTGCTATGTTGTTTTTACATCAATGTGTTCGTCTATTCATAGTCTCCACTCATCGCGATCCATTGCTACCTCCTTCAGTTGTTGCCAACGGTCTCCAGCCTCCTTCCTAATCGTTCTCGCCTATGTCGGTCGCGGTCTTCCTCGTCGGCCCGTTTCAGTCGATGCCCATTGGATAGCCATCCCTCCGTAACATGTGGCCAAACAATCTCCACCGGCTCTTCATAACAATTTCATCGATGTAGGGCATTTTTGTTGCTTTGCGTATGACGTCGATGCTGACTCTATCTTGCCATCTAGCACCGAGAATTCTGCGCAAGGCTTTGTTCTCGAAGACGAGAAATTTCCGGGAGATGGAGTCTTAATCGCACCATGATTTGTGGCCATAAAGTAAGACATGACGAACAATGCTCTTATAGCCTACGTTCTTAATTTAATGTGAATCCCAGAATCCAGTGAATCTTTTTTTAATTCTAATCCCAGAAACTCTTCAACCTGTCCATTGTCTGACGTCCTCGTTTCAGGCGGTTGGCAAATTCATCTTCTAATGAGCCTGTGCTGATAGTATGGTTCCCAGGTATTTGAAGGATGCAGATTCTTATATCTCCATTCTCCATTTAAGATGAGAATGTTCGTGTCCGCGTACTCCGTTCTCATAGTCTCTGTCTTCTGAACATTAATGCCGAGTCCGGTGCTTTTTGATGTGTGGCTGATCCTATCAATCATCCTCTGCCGTTTATCATATTCCCTGGATATAAGGACAACGTCATCTGCATAGTCAAGGTTAGCAAGACATCTATTTTGACATCAGTTTATTCCATCTTAGTCCTGAGCAGTAGCTAAGAGCAAATGATTTACTGTCATAAAAAGTAAGAGTGGTGAAAGGACATTGCCCTGTAGCCCATCGTTATTGACTTCGAATGATTCTGACAGTTGACCATCCACATTCACATGACACTTGCTTCTATCATGAAGTATTCGAACAATATTAACATATTTCTGCGGAATTCCATAATGCCTCGTTATTTTCTAAAGAACTGGTCACTGTACATTATCGAATGCATTTTTGTAGTCAAAGAAAGCCAGTAGTGATGGATGTTGGAATTCCGAACATTGTTGTAGTGTGTGTCACATCATAAAAATTTGATCGCAGCAGCTTCTGTCTTTCCGAAATTCAGCTTGTTCATCTCTCAAGATGCTCTAGACACACTTTTGCATACGCAGTAAAATCATAATGCTGAATAATTCCATGATATGCGATGTCAATTATATACCTCGATAATTTCCGCAATTATTGGGCTTCCTTTCTTGGGAGGTTTTATCAGAATAGCCGTTTCCTACTCATCAGGTTCCAGCTCTATCTCCCATATCTGACTGAAAAATCGACAAACAAGGCCAAGAGAAATTTCTTCCTAGATGTCCATCATTTCGCTCATTATTCCGTCATGTCCAGGTGCCTTTCCCCGTTTCATGCTTTTGAGAGCTCTTTCAACCTCACTGACGTTTATTGGATGTAATAGCAGTTCAATATCTTCTTCGGCTTCTGGCACTTCGAGGTCATCATGCTGTCTCGTTGCCTTCTTCATGAACTTGCAAAAATGCTCTACCCATCTCTTCCGAATGTCAACATTTGTAGAAAGCAAAACTCCATTTTAGTGTCGAAGAGCTGCTTCTCTCCTTCTATTTCCGTCTCCAGCAATTTCTTAATACGATTTTAAAAACTTCTCGAATGACATGTGAGCTACCCGCTTTCAGTGCGTTCACTGCTTTCTCAGCTTGGTTTTCAAGGAAATACCTCCTATCTGTGCGTGCACTCCGCTTTACATCTTTGTGCAGACTCCAGTACTTGGCAGCTTTAATATTTCTTTCATCAATGTCATCACATTCCCTTTCCATTTTACGCCGCTGTTACTTCCTTTTCTCTGTTAGATCCCACGTCGAGTCGCTGATCAATGAAGACTTTATTATTAAACAAATGCGTATTGAGCATATGTTTATCAGAAGTGGATCTCTGTTGAGCATGGATCATGGGTGTAACTTAATTATTACATAAATGAAAGCGATGAGATGAGAGAAATATCAATAATTAGATTATTTTAGATACGAAGTTCCTCCAAGATGTGAATTTCATGCAATTGTTCATTTGGATGTACTAAATGAATCATCACATAATGAATAAAAAACTCAGAAGTCAAAATCATTTCCATAGCACTTGCTTTGAATTTTTTGGTGGAGACAATAGGCTGTTGACGTCTTATTGCTACCACTGAGAGTCAACAATGGCCACTACCAAAAACGAAAGCACCAAGAAATAGTTCTTTCATCGGCGAAAGGCTAGGGGACCAAAATGACCTCAGAATTTGTTTAAAGCAAGACATTGTCTGAACGAAAGTACCAAGAAATAGTTCTTTCATCGGAGAAAGACTAGGGGACCAAAATGACCTCAAAAATTGTTCAAAGCAAGACATTGTCTGAATTCGATGGCAATTACTTGATCTTCCAGCTTCATAGTGGTTAAACCTTTTGAGCCCCGAAGCCAGATCTGCTACATAACTTCAAATATCCATGACTTGCAGTGCATCGGGGCTCAAGAGCTTAATAAGTATGGATATGTGATACATCCGGATGCACAAAGTGTGAAGGCAACTTCTCACACAGCTGATGGATATCGCTAATTCATATCACCAAATAAACTCAAACAAAATATTGTTCACCTCAACTTACTTTCTTGAAAATAATTTCAGATTCTGTTAAGCAAGGAAGACCAGGGATCACTACCATTGCCTTTGCGTGTTTCAAATGTTTCGTGCAACAGGTGTACTTTAATAGAATAGCAATTGCAAACTGAAGTTATTCATCACAAAGAGCTAATACACCAAGAACATGGACAGCAAAACATTGCTGTACATTTAGTCACCCTGCCATGGAAATACCTCAACTAAGCTGGTTCACACACGCAATTGTAATCGCACGATAAGTCGATGTTCATGAATTTGCTCTTTCTAAAGATGTCGACTGTGATGTTATGTAAATGAAGCAAACAGCTGGGGTTCATCTTTCACGTCTGAGGATTCTAGAGCTCATCTTCGAAGAAATAGCACTCATCTATTTGATAACCTACATAATATGCGATTGCTGTGTATGCTCAATCTACAATTTCAGGTGATTTCATGGAGCAGGTTGCTTGACCATGAAATGCAGTCTCAAATGTCATAAAATGCTTCGACATTTATCAAACTACTACTTTCAACTACTACTATCTTTTCAGCATTAGTACTACTTTCTGATGTCTTTTCCTAAATATGTTTTCGGATGAAATTTCAAACAGCATTGCCGCAGCAAGAAACTGCTTTGATGATCATTACTCTCTAAGGTGATTATTATGTGATCATCAAAGAGTACCTACAGTGATGACTGATGATCATGCACCGCGAAACTAATTATAAGAAATATGTCAGGCATGCCCTATGACGCATTTCTTTTTACTCACACAGGAACAATGGGAATCAATTATGGCCTTCAGAATGGCCATAAAGTATAAAATGAATTTTCTTGCTGTTCTTGTCGATAGAAGCAATGAAATGAGATTTTCTAACACTTTTCATAAAGTTTTTCGCTTAAAATTGGTTTGGTTTTAGACGGATGCAAGTCAAAGTTCATGACTGTGTGAAATTCAAATATTTTCTGCTTTTCCTTATGTCATCATACATCTAGCAAGACATTTCGTACTTTCATGGTTAATAAGTTTGATGTAAAGATTCATATTTTGGATGGTTCGCAGACATTGGGACTGGTTCCTAAATGGTTTGTTTCCATTGGTTCGAAATTTAAGAGCCTTTTACCAAGAAATTCTTTCTGTTTTCTTACTACAGAAGAAATGAATACGAGCAAATCCGTAACAACATTTTGGGTCAATTTTTGTCCTTTCAACTTTGTTTTTTTTTGAAAGTTTGCTATAACAGTCAATAAATTTTCCATGCTGAACTCGAGAATCATAGCGGCGACCACACCAAGTGAATATTTGTACACGTGTTTTCTAACTGATAATTTTGTGGTCTCGTTCAGATGGACTTTTTGGGCGTTTTACGAGATTTTGCATGCATGATTGCATTATGGCCCTTGAAAATTCCGTGAGTTTTTTGTGAAATTCGGAAAAATGTGGTTTCATCAATAAATTGAAATTTTTAGAAGAATCAAAAAAGTCTGGAATACAGGACATTTTTCAAAATTCACAATTGCTCAATTGTGATGATCCAGAGTTGATGTTTTCGTTTTGATGCAATATATTTAACTAGACACTCAATGATGTATTTCGTTGTATAAAGAAGATAAAGAAAAAGCACGGCCGTGCTTTCAACCAGACTATAATTCATGAATGCAACTACATTGATTTGGCATGCCGGCATTTTTTTCTTCGTCCACAAAAATTATCTTCTGACCGATATCGTTTATTTGTCTCCTGACCGATGCACATTTCTCAACATAGAAATGATCTTTATCTTCTTTATACAACGAAATACATCATTTGAGTGTCTAGTTATTGCATCAAAACGAAAACATAGACTCTGGATCATCACAATTGAGCAATTGTGAATTTTGAAAAATGTCCTGTATTCCAGACTTTTTTGATTTTTCTCAAAATTCCAATTTATTGATGAAACCACATTTTTCCGAATTTCACAAAAAACTTACGGAATTATCAGGGGCCATAATGCAATCATAAACCGGTTCATGCGCTATCACATGATACATAACTTTATGTATAATTTATGTAAATCACAAAGATACTTCTCCCGAAGATAGAGCACGCCTATGCTTGGGACAGGCTTTTTTGGTAAGAAAACTTTATTGGATTTATGATGAACAAAAGAAAAAAATATGAAAATCGGCTTGTTATAACTAAGAGCTTTACATGTAGACCACTTCAAGATCATGGGTGTACCATGTCGCTCTTTGAGTACATGTATAGTCGTAGAAACTGTATTGTTTTGCAGAGTTATGTCCGCTTGAAACATGCCGTTGCTGCTGAATGATGTTCCGTTGCCTGCATTCGTGTGAGTCGTAGTGGCGATGAGGTTTTTAGGAGATAGTCCGAGTTTGCGTAAAACATCCGGTCCAACTGCATCGATATTAGCACCCGTGTCCAGCATCGCACGGACAGGCACGCCATTGACCTTGACCATGATCGTTGGCGGTGTCTCATCGACAGATGGGAGAGTTATGGCAGTAATAATCGAAGAGATCACTGGCTTCTTATTGTTCTTGGGCTGTTGCTTAGTCGATGACATGCATGCATGAGCGAAATGTCCAATTTTGGAGCACGATATGCACTTCTCGTCTTTAGCTGGGCACTTGGTTCGATCAGTGCCATGCGAAGAATATCCACACCACTTACACAACGGTGATTGAGGCTTGTTCGTCGTCGGACGAGGCTGATCACGCTTGTGTTGCGACTTGTATGTTGAGCGACACTTAGAAAAAGTTGCGTTCACAGCTGATGAATGGTGTAGAGACTGTTCATCACGTTTTGAGGATTCTTCTGCTTCACAGATGTCACGGGCTTGTGGCAATGTCAGAGAGGATCCCACAGCAATAAGCTTTTGGACCACATCCGGATCCGCTGCTCCAAGCACAATTTGATTTCGGATCTGCATATCTTCGCATCTAGTGCAGCATTTATCGAAGTTACACTTTCGAGCTAAGTCCATCAGATCGACAAGCCAGTCGTTAAAAGGTTCATTAGTCCTTTGACCTCGCTGAAAAAATTTTCTGATCCATACCACTTCGTTGATGTTGCCTTTGATGTACCGCTCCAATGCGATAATAACTTTATCCACATCATCTTGATGAGGAGTGGGCAACGATAGGTTGCGAATGACCCGTAGCGTCGAATATGAGAAGCATTGACGAAGTGCATCGATTCGGACGACAGCACGCTGAGTGGCATCGGGTAGTTGCGAAATTTCTGATAGTCTTTCGAAGGCATACCATTTCAGTTTCCAGTCGTCGAATATATCACGATCACTGTCAATATCAAATGCTGGTCCGTCTTTGCGTAGTTGAAAGTTTGTATCTGCTGCTGACGCCATGTTATAATTTGTAGCTACGGATCCGCTAAGAGAGAGAAAGAGAGAACCTCACTCAGTGCGTGTCGGAGCGCAGTGTAGTATTTTATTGAAGCGTGCATGAGTTATATCACCTCAACAATAACAACATAACATAGACTACTACTATGGTTAGAGAGTAGCTGTAAATGAACGTAAAGGTAATGAATGTATACAGAAGACTAATTCAGTCACATTAAGACACAACACGGCTCAGAACTGAGGATTTTACAGACGAAAGACAACGTTTTTTTTACAACGTTTTAGACAAATGTTGTATATAATTCATTTTATATATTATACTGTAAACACTGTAAAACTGTAGCACTGCATGTAAACCGTGAATATCCGTTAAAATTAACAGCTAAAATTTGTTTCACGTTTTTTAATATCCGCAAATATCTGTAAATATCCGTGTAAGAACTGTAAATGTCCGTAAAAACAGATCTTTGTTTTATCTGATACGAGCAGATTTTAACTGTTGCGTCGTCACTCATCACGTTGTGACGTCATCATTTTGACAGATATTTACGGATATTATCTGTGAAGTTTGACGGTTATTTTAGCTGTTTTTAACGATGCACAGTTTACATCGCAGTGTGGATTTACCCATACTCAAAGTTGTGTTGTAGCAGTAGTTCTATAAGCTAAGTGAGCTTTCATGGGTGCTAAGGTGATTCGCAGGATTCGAGACTGGTTAGTGACAGCTTTGGTAATACATTGAAGTTGAAGAAAACTAGATTCAAATTTTCATTGGATTTTCACAAATCTTCATGTTGACATATTTAGCATCAAAATGGGGTATTTTTGTGCGCAGATTGTTATTTTGGCTGGTTCTTAGTGCGAATCATGAGTTTGAAAGTTTTCATCGAAATTTCAAATAACAATTTCGTCGGATATAGTGTTCGTTGGAAATACGATTCTGTTGATGGAATGCATCAAGATTTCTTAAAACTTTCCTAGTTGCCAGCATTTGGGGTTGGTTATCAATGATAAAATTACGCATGAAGAATAGCAGTGGAAAGTTTCCGTTCCTTTGTGCTTTTTTTTCAACTGAAAGCACCCGACTGATGTTTTAATTTAGGCTTACATTGATTGATCTGGGGAATTAATTGGCGGTTTTTCATATTTTTGGTGGTTCTCAATTGGGCTAGTTCGGAGTAACAGCATCAATTCTAGATTTTTAAAAATCAAAACGTTGAATCATTTTCAGTATTTTTATTTGACTTTTTGTTCTAGTAAACATTTTATACTGACAAAATAAAGCCGCCTTTAACTTTGAAGTATAGGGCTAGTTTAGGGCTGTATAAATTACCGTAACATTCCCAAGGCGGTAACTTACCGAAAATTACCGTAATTTATGCGGTAAGTTACGGTAATTTATGAAAAATATAGCAGCAGCGCGCCCGGCTCACACAAGCAATTCAGGTATGTATTATTAAAAGACTATTTGACACTAAGACTACCTAGAATCATAACGCCCCATTTGTCAACTTCGTCCCCTGAGGTTAGTTGGTCCAATTTTGTAATTGCTTTTTGCAGCCAATAGTCATAGATATAGTGTAATTTGTTCTTGAAGTTGGAAGTTGGAATAAATTCGATTCTAGGCCTATTTCATTATTTTGCAAACCAGTTCTCTTATTCGGGTGTAGACTTTAGTAATGGGAAAAAGACCGTTACAGGACACCATAAAATCAAAAAAATTGGTATCTTTAAAAACGACATAAATTCATGAATTTAGTCCTTTTTTCAGGTTTTTAAGACCTAAATACATGAATTTAGTCCATTCAAAAAGTACCATTTTTTCAAAAAATGACATTTATAAAAACGACATCAATTCATGAATTTGAACCCTTTTTCAGGTTATGAAGACCTAAATTCATAAATTTGGGCGTTTTTAAAAATACCCAATTTTCAAATTTTTCAAAATCTCAAATTTGAGAATTACAATTTTCACCCCCAAAATCATGACCGTTCAAGGACACCGAAAATCATAAAAGTTAAGAATCACAAATTTGAGATTAAGATCATTTTTTTACTTTGAAAATCATGACCGTTCAAGGACACCGAAAAAATCATAAAAGTTAAGAATCTCAAATTTGAGAATTACAATTTTCACCCCCAAAATCATGACCGTTCAAGGACACCAAAAATCATAAAAGTTGAGAATTTCAAATTCATGAATTTTATCCATCTTTCAGGTTTTTAAAATATATCATGTGACTAATAATATTTCTTTAAAAGTGGAAGAAACAAAAGTGGAAGAAACCGCAAGAATATATCCTTCGTTATCATATGAACGTAGTTCTACTACCCCCTCCCTTCTAACTTCTAGGGGTCCCTTCTGACTTCTAGGGGTCCCTTAAGAAATTTTTTTATTATAAAATGAACAACATAAATGAGTTTTTAAAATTATATGGAACGCAAACTACGACAAATTTCGACTAAAGAAAATCGCAAATGAATTAGGAATAAAGAATTTTCATGTTCTAATGAGAGACGAATTACAATTCCTAAAAAATAAGCCAACAGGAACCTTCAGTTCCCGGAACAAAGTTCCATCAATAACTGTAAATTTCGTAACCAATCTTCACACTTCAGACCAAAAAGGCGTACATTGGTCAGCAGGCGTTAAAAATCATCAGCAGAACTATTATTTTGATTCATACGGTTTGCCCCCTACAAATGAAGTAACAGAATTACTTGGAACGGGAACATACAATACGTTTCAAATTCAAACACCAGGCACTACCTATTGTGGACAATTATGTTTATACGTTTTGTACAAATTACAAAAAGGAGTACCATTTCTAGATATAATGTTAGAATTGAACGAACCGTAGGTTCTATGGCTACGCCTTCCAATAATAATAATAATGATAATTAAAAATCAGTTCGTTGTAATTCATTTTGATAAAAACGGCCTCTGATATTTTCGTCATCTAAATCTTTGATTTCGTAAGTAATCGGATAAGTTTGATTTATTTTACAAATTTCAAATATCTCTTTAGTCCAATAACCAACAAAGCCCTTTTCAAATTTATTCTTATACTTAAATATCCTTACTCTATCTCCAATTTTAAATTTCGGCTTAAGTTTCTGCAAATTCGGATTACTCTCATTCAAATTATTATTCTCGAATATTTTCTTTCGTATCAAATCAGGGTCGTCAGAAGCATTCTTTGGGGTTTCTTCAATACCAGAATGAACTTTATTATTGTACTCTTCTACAACTCCTGGTAATGTCTTCAACCATTTCTGATTTCCTTGCTGAGTAAATTTTTTGAAAATTTTATTTTTCAACGTCCGATTGAATCTTTCTATCACTACGGCCTTCCCTGCATTTTCAGTTGAATAAACAGTTTCAAATAGTGGCTGAACGTTTCGGTTATAAAATTCCGACCCTTTATCAAGAAACAATTTTTTTGGCTTTCTATTACTTTCTTTAAAGATTTCTTCAAACGCATATTTAACTGATAGACCACTTTTATTTTTTAAAGGCTTTACCCAAGCATATCGTGTATATAAATCTATAACGGTCAATGCGTATTTGTAGTCCCTTTCATTCGGCATATGAATAAGATCAGCACTCCAAATATCATCTTTATTAAATACTTTTACTTTCAATAAATATTTAGGCCTTCTGTATTCTTTATGAATTTCAGACGCATAGCGGCTTGGGTCATTCGACATTTCGGACGCGTAGGTTCGAGCGTTGCTCTCAGAGTTATTAGTTTCATTCAAACCCTGTCCGAATAATATTTTAGCTTGTAAAGCTTTCTTAACAAACATTCTTTCAATTTTTTCTCTAAATGTTGGATTTTGAATACTATCTAATTCTTGAATCATCTTCTTATCAGCTGCATGTCGAGAACTTAGATCATGATTTCGATAAGCTAAATCATGCCTGTAAGCTGCGGCATCTACTCTATTTATTGGTTCTTCACCTGGTTTCGGATTATTATTCTCATCTAGTCTTATATCTAATCGAGTTCCTGGACCGGTATGTGAATGACCAGGAAGATGTTTTTCTTTCGAATATTTACTCCAAATAAATCCAGGAAAGTTTTCTAATGTTTTTTGTATGTCACCTCCAATATGCTGACAATTTGAGTTTTCATTTTTGTTTAATAGATAATTCAATAAATCTAAATTAGAAATTTTTAATTTAATTAAATTTTCGGAATTTGTAGAATTCATTTTAAAAGATAAAAAAAATTTAAAAGATAAAATAAATGTTTTACCTAATGGAACTTTGTTCAGAGGCTTTAGCCGATCGTACCGAATCATACTAGGACTTAGATATATTCCAGAACCATCTTTAGTTTCTTTAATTTCAATTAAATCATCAACATTGTGGAGAATATTTTAAGAACTCGTTTTCCTTCATCAACTAATTTTAATTTACTAATAAAATTATCTACTACTCCTTCACCCCTAGCAACTTTCTCTAACTCTCTATTATGACGTTTTTGTTCTTCTAATGCTGCCTTCTCTGATTTATTTTTATTTACTGCTTGGACAATACCAGCTGTCCCACCTGCAACACTTCCTGCAGCTGCTATGCCACCTATTATTAGGGGAATTAATGGGAGAATCCCGCCATTCTTTTTTTCTTGTAATTGAATATTCTCTATCATTGGTTTACTTATGTAATACTTTTTTTTGTTAATCGTAATAGTTTTAGGGGTATTTTTGTCAACAATATTACGTAATTTTAATTCAACAGTTTTATTATTATTACTTTTCGGTTGCGACATTTTTAATAAAAAAATTTTAAGTTATCAAAAATTTAAATCTATTCTAGTTATGAAAAAATTTTAAGTGAAGAATTTTTTTAATCTATTCTAGTTATGAAAAAAATTTTAAGTTAAGAATTTTTAAGTTAACAAAAATTTTAATCTATTCTAGTTATGAAAAAAATTAATTAATCGACGAAGTCTTGGGCTTTAGCCTTTCCTAGTCATCTTTCCATTAAGAATTTCAATAGAATATTTTACATCTTCTAGCAATAAACCATAAGCCATCAATGAAGTTGTGGAATCTTTCTTTTCAATATTAATTGTTACATCACAACCATTTTTAATAATATCTTCAGATTGTGCACTTAAATCGAAACAGAAAATTGGATATAAATGTCTCCAATCTCCAGGAGTTAATTGTGGTTCAACTCCAAATTCTATACAAAGATTTCGATAAGAATCATATCCTTCCATAAATTGATTATTGGTATCATCGAATCTTAATGGATCAATTGGATATCGGGTTTGATCTAATGAAACTTGTAAACTTCGAATTGTATTAATATGGAAGAGATTATTGTTCTTATCAAAACTTGGAGAATTATTTCTTTGAAAAGTTAGTAATAAATATCTTGGTGTATTCGCAGTTCTAGTAAAATGCCAGTTAAATCTTTGTTCGGAAAAAGTTACTGAACTAGCAGTACGCTTTAGAAAATTTACTGGAATTGGTTTGTTAGTATTTAATCTTTTTGCAATAGCTGTTTCAATCTCTAAACTAGGAGTAATATGCTTAATCCACCATTCAAGTCTATCAATTTTTAAATATGCTTTTTTTCCAGTCTTACCAAAAAAGATTAATTCATTATTTGCTGTACGATGAATTATTAATTTAAATTTTAATTGATATGATATTTTGTCATAATCTAAATATCCGAATAATGGAGACAATGACCAATTAACTGTCTGTTTACTTTTCTTGTTAAATTCACGTCTTTCTTTATATGCATCATTATTTGTTTTATTTAAATGTTTTGCAATATTTTCTACATCTTTCGCAATTCCTGCGGCATCTGTTCCAGCGTAAGTTAAATCATCAACAATTATACCATCATTAGTATCAGGAAACCAACCTTCGATTTCATGCTTTTTATTATTTTCACCAATTGTTATAAATCTAAGCATTGTATCAATTACACCTGGAGAATCACTTATTGTTTCTATATTTTGAGTTGCAACATCTAAACGCATTTGTGTAAATAATCTTGGAAAAAAATTATTCTCTAGTGCAATATTATCGGTATCTGGTAATGGTGTTGTAAAATTGGCATCACTATATAAAGAATATTCACAATGTAAAAACGAATCAGGTAAATATATATAACTCTGCTGATTATCAACTTCAAAAATTAAATCACCTCCAGTATTCACTCTACTGGAAGATCCGGGATTCATAGCAATTCTTATATAGTCATTCTTTTTTTGATTGCAACTGACGAACGGAGGATCGTCTAATCTAAATTTATTTTCGATAAGCGAAGACATTTTTTAAAAAATAATTTGACTTTTTTGTTTTTCTCACAGACAGAAAAAAATTTACTAAAAAAAATTAGCTAAAAAATTTTACTAAAAAATTTTACTAAAAAATTTTACTAAATATAATTTTAGAATTTTACTAGACCAGCTCCGCTACAGCTTTGCTGGTTAGACCGAAGGTTGCTGCTCACGCCATTTCCTCTTATTTCTTCAATTGAACGAACCGTATGTTCAATTGAACGTTTTATGGCTACGCCTGATTTCTTCTTATGTTTACTATCAGACGGAGCTCCGCTCCTCAAGGTTTCCCCAACAGCTATGTTAGCAATTTTGTTTTTTGTTTCCTCTGAAAGTTTCTTTAATTTTTTTAGTTCTTCGGAATCATTCCTAAGTTTACGAATAGCTTCTAGTTGTTTTAATTCGTTTTGAGACTTGACAGCATTTGATATTGCACTAGCTGTACTACCTATAGCAGCTGCTCCTTTTGCAGCAGATGTAATCAAATCTTTATTATTTTTAATCAAGTTAACGATACTTCCAATACCAGAGAAGATGCCAGCTCCTTCCGTGTGAACGGCACCTGCGGTGCCTAGGAACTTTTGTGTTCCGACTGTTTCTCTATTATCATAATGATAAACAGGATTCATACGTGGTTCATGAGCAATTTTTTGATTTGAAGCAAAATGTTTAAGATTGTGTTTATAAATTATAGGCATTTTTAGGATTAAATTTGACTTTTGAGAAAAAATATTTACGATTGGTTAGTAACCTGAGGAGCTTCGCTCCGATTAAGATTTACGTTTGTGAATGGACAACAACTTCGAGATAACTTTATTAATTGACTGTTGCACTTAATCTTTTGTGTCAAGCAGCGTGTGATGTACTTTAATTTCTTTTCTATTAACTTGCATTTTCTGCTGATTAATCTTCAATGCCGTTTTAAGAGCATTTAACTTAATTTTAAGAACATCTAATTGTCTTTTAACAGAATCTAACTGTTCTTTATTTTCTTTAGAGTTTTCTTGTAAATTTTTCTTTAATTCATTTTCTAAATTGATTTTAAGAGTTTTCATTTTATCAACTTTTTGATTAAGTGAGTTTACTTCATTTATTATTCTATTCATCTTTTTCATTTGTTGAGTAATTTTAGAACTCAATTCATCAACACTTTTTTGGAATGTAGTTTGTAACTGCTTCAAATTTTTTTTAATTCTTTCAGGAAGTTTTTCTATTTCATCTTCTAATTGTTCTTTTAACATTTTTATCTGATGTTTATTTTTAATGACTGCAGATTTTAAATTTAAAGAAAGTAATATTAAAATTTTTGATTGTTCAGAAATCTTTTTAAAAAGTTTTGCTATATCTGCTTCTAGCTCTCTATCCCTTTTATCAAGTTTTAATAATTTTTCGTTTAATGATTTGTCATTAAGTTTAAGCAACTTTAGTTCGTTCATCAGTGGAACCAAAACATCGTTTATATATTTTTCTTTTAAGTCATTGATTTGTGTATCAACATATTGTTTATTTGTTAACTCTGTATTTTGTTGCGGAAGAATAGAAAGATGCAATGGACCAGATAAAACGTCTCCAGTTTTCATGATATAATTTTCTATTTCTATTTCTAATTCACGATTATTCGGGATATATGCACCTCCACCAACATTTGGTAACATCATTTTTTAACAATAAAAAAATAAATTTTTTTCTAATAAAAAAAAATGGAAACCCCAAATTTAAAAAAATTATATTCGTCCGCATCATCCTGTTCTTCTTATTCGACGAGATCAACGGGATTTGAAAATAAATGTTTTGATAATAATAATAATAATAATCCATGTATAGATGTTAATCTTTTGTTTGAATTACAAGCCGAAATATTTAGAGAACAGACTAAAGGTTTACCTTCTATAGAAACTAACTATTGTTTATTTCCAGGAGACCCGTTTATAAAATTTATGGAGATTGTAAGCAAATATAATGATGTAGCTTATGTTGAATTAAATAAAGAAAATATGGTTATAATAGGTCATAATAATGTTTTCGGTTTTATTAGAGCAGTTTTGCCGATTAGTAATACTGATTGGATAGAAAATAAAATTATTAATTATATCAATATTAAAGAATTAGTTAAAAAATTAAAATCTTTTTCCAAAGAAAAAATAAGATTATTTGTTGATGAACAAAATCAATATAACATTCACATAGAGAGTAAAAAACATAATGAAGAATTATTATGTCAAGTTTATTATAGAGACACAATTTATAAACAAGAAACATTAAAAATTCCCCAAAGATATGATGATGATACGTATATAGGATTATATTCCAACTTAAATATTAATTTATTAAAATCTTATATAAATGGTTTAGCTCAACAAGAGAAAATTTATATGTGGACTACACCTTATACTATTAACAATGACCATAATCATAATAAACGAACCGAAGGTTCTAGGGCTTTGCCCGATCTTAAAGAATCTTATGATAATAATGATAATAATATAGATGATGATAATATAGATGATGATTCAGAAACATCTGAAAATGGTGTAAATGGTAAAAAAGATTATAAAAATATTAGTAATTATAAAAATTCATCTAAATTTCATTTTCTTACAATTGAAAATAATAATGATGGTATAGTTGAAGATACTGTTAGACAACTATGTGTCGGGTCTACAAAATTTAAATTAGGATTTACATCTAATCAATTTAAAATTTTATCATCTTTAATAAAAACTAAAAGTGATTCAGATTATAGTGATGTTATTAAATTTTCCAAAAGAGAACAAAGACCAATATTTTTCTCTATTATATTATTATCAGATAAGAAATGTAATTTAGAATTAGATATTCCTATCAGGGAATGGTATCCAATCCCAAAAAGTGTAATTTATGATGATGATGAAGAATCAATTGATGATGATGAAGAATCAATAGTTAGTGAAAATAAATTTAAATTATCTTTTGATAAAACATTATATGATGAAACTTAATATGATAAAACTTAATGTGATTAAACTTAATATGATAAAGAAAAAAAATAACTAAAGAACGTGTAATATATAATAATATAAAATAACACTCAAGTCCTTGATATTAAAATGTTTATATCTAAAATTAAAACACAAATTTTTTCTTTAAAAATTAAAAAAATGGAAAATACCAAGTTTTATTGTGTCTTATGTGAAAAAAAATTGCAATGAAAAAGAAGTTATCAATCTCATCTACAAAGTAAAATGCATTTACAAAATGTAGAACGAGTTGATAAAGGAAATATATTAAAATTAAATAATTATAAAAACTATATAGAAACATTACCTACTGATATAAAAGTTAAAAAAATATTTGATGATTATTCACATTCAGAATATAAAAAAGTTTTTAATAGTGAAGATGAAGATGAACATGTACCAGATGGAAGATATTTATTTAGCGATACTGATGAATTTAACGAAATAGATGAATTTGATGAAGCTGAACGAACCGATGAAGCCTTAGCAAATATAAAATATTTATTTAATCAGTCTGTTCGAACCGAAGGTTCCAGGGCTTCGCCCGTTGAACATAATGAAACCGATGAAACTTTTTATAATGTATTAACAAACTTTTATAATATATTTAAGAAATCTTTCAAATGTTATATGTATGTAGAAGTACTTTATACAAAAAATGGACCTGATGGAATTCCTGAAGAAATAATACAAGGACATTTTACAAATTCACAAGAAATTCATAATGTAAATGATATACAACCCATATTTGAACAAATGATACTTAAATTAGAAAATTGTATAATTGAAGCCCAGTTACGTGAATCTGGTTGGAGATTTGTTAAAATACTATCTAAGAAAATAGTAATTAATAAATATAAAAATAATACTGGTGGTAGTTATGTTCCTTTACCTTTCAGTTCACCACAAATAATCAACATAAAAAATGAAGATGATTATTGTTTTCTGTGGAGTATTATAGCACATTTACATCCTGCAGAATATCATAAAGAAAGACTAAGTCATTACAATAAAGAAGAATACATAAGTGAATTTGATCTTTCTGATGGCTTAGATGAATTTCCATATGATTATAATAGGTTACTAAAGTTTCATAAAAAGAATAAAAATTTAATTGAAGTAAATGTTTTTGAATTAAATGTGAATTATGTTTCTATTGGTAAAATTACTCCACTTTACTCAGATTCAGAAAAATTTTATTTGAATAATAAAAATTTATGTCAGTCAGAAATAGTATATAATGATAGGGGAAATTACATGCATCATAATATTTTTTACCAAGGAAATATAATATGTACTGAAAAATTTGAACTTGTTAAAACATTATCACCAATAATGATTAATCATAATAATTATAAAAGACGTAATGATGATTATAATTACAAATATTCATCTTTATCTTTAGAATATCAACAAAAATTACAAAATTTAAATGAAATTTTACAAAAATGTAAAACAGATTATCAACAACAAACAAAAATATTAGTACAAGAATATGGCCATAAATATCAAAATAAGATAGAAACAATTCAAAAATTAAATGAAGACAATAAAGAATTAAATAATGAAGAAAATGAAACCAATCAAAAAATAATTGAATGTTTAAAAAAATGTCTACAACAATATAAAGAACAATATGATAAAGAATATAGTTATCAGTTACAAATATTAAATCAAAATTATCATCAAAATACATTTAATATTACAAAAGAAATTAATGAAAAACATGAAATATATAAAGATAAATTTGTAAAATTAGAACAGTCAAAACAACCAGCACAAGCGAATATATTATATTATCAGGGTCATTTTATATTGTGTAAAGATGTTTCTATATTTACAAAAACTTCAGATAATAAAACTTTTCCTTGTCTTCAATGTATGACAAGTTTTAGAACTTTAGAAGAAATGAATAGACATTTGGAGAATTGCCAACAAAATGAAGCAGTTGAAAATACTTTTCCTAAAGATGATTATTTAGAATATAATAAATGGTATTTTAAAAATAAAGTACCCTTTACTATTTATTGTGATTTCGAAGCATATAATGTTAATATAACACAAAATCAAACGAAAGTTCCAGGGCTTCACCCGATCCTGAAAATGATAATTCTGGAAAAAGTGCGCCTGAAAGAAGTGCACCTGAACAAAGCAAAGAAAAATATTTATTTGAACATAAACCATTATGTTGGGGAATGTACATTCATTCAAATTATCCTGAATTATTTAAATCAGAATATTATCAATACTATGGTGAAGATAGTTCAGAAATGTTTACAAAGAAAGTAGAAGAATTACAAGGACGTTTTTCACAATTGCTTGAAACAAATATACCAATGATACCATTAACAAATGAAGAAAGAAAAGAATTTTATGATGAAATAAATTGGTATTACTGTGGAAAAGGTTTTACAAATAAATATAAAACTGGCAGAGGTAGATATCTTGATAAGGCAAAAGATCATGATCATCTAAATGGATTATATAGAGGTGCAGCACATAATTCTTGTAATCTGAATGCTAATAAATTTAAATATAACTTTGTTCCTCTATATTTCTATAATGGTTCTAAATATGATTTCCACCTAGTAATGAAAGATTTATTTTCATCTGAAAAATTACAACAACAACAAATAAATGTACTATGTAAAACAGAAGAAGAATATTTTTCAATGCAATTAGGTTGTATTAGAATTTTAGATGCATTTAGATTTTTTACTCCTTATTCATTAGATGTTATGGGAAAAACTTTGAAATCTGAACAATGTAAAATATTAAATAAATATAATTTAAAACCTTTAAAAGGAATATTTCCGTATGAGTACATAACTGGAGATTTTAATTCTGTGAATAAAATTATGGAAGAAGAACAACTTCCTCCAATAAATAAATTTAAATCAACATTAAAACAATCAAAATTATCTCACGAAGACTATGCAGAAGCTGAAAAGAATTGGAGAGAGTTAAATTGTAAAACAATGTATGATTATACAATGAAATATCTTCAGATAGATGTATTAATACTAGCTGATCTTTTCGAAAACTTTCGTGACATGTGTTTAGAATATTACGGAATAGATCCATGTTATTGTTATTCTACACCAGGTTTAACATGGCTAGCAGGATTAAAACATACTGGTGTTAAACTTAAACATTAAAAAGAAAATACATATGATAAATTATTATTTTTTGAATCTGGAATTAGAGGTGGAGTTTCATCAGTTTTAGGTAATCGTTATGTACAGTGTTACAATAAAAAAGTAAATCCTGATGATTATGGAATAATGAAACCTTTATCTCCAGAAGAAAGTGATCAGTTTATAAAATTGTTTAATCAAAATATAGAAGGACTTATATCAAATGAAGATAGTCAAGCAGCAGTTGATGAAATCATGAGAGAAAACTATTTGTTATATTATGATTTTAATAGCTTATATTCTTCTTGCATGATACAAGAATTACCAACAGGTGAAATGTCATGGTGTAATATTCTTGATAATCAAAAAACATATGATGGAAATTATAATCATGGTTATATATATGAAGTTGATTTAGTATACCCTGATGAAATAAAAGATAAAACAAAATATTTTCCTTTCTGTCCCGAAAACAAAATTCCTAATATAGAAGATTTTTCAGATTATCAAAAATCTTTAATTCCTAAAAAATACAGACCAACAAAAAAACTTATGTTAACACAAAGCAATAAAGGAAAGTATGTTGTTGAAGGAAGAATGCTAGATTGGTATTTAGATCATGGAATGATTCTCACCAAAATACATCGAAAACTATTTTATCAAAAATCTAGGTGGTTAAAAAATTATATAGAGTTCAATATTGAAAAACGCAAAATAGCTAAAAGAAATAAAGATGATTTTGGAAACGTGTTCTTCAAATTAATGAATAATGCATTTTATGGTAAGACTTTAGAAAATGTGCGTAATAGACAAAATATTGAAATAGTTAATGATAAAGATAGGTTTCAAAATTTAACAAGGAAACCTACATATAAAAGAACTACTAGATTTAGTGATGAACTATGTGCTGTACATTTACGTCGAATTAGCGTAAAACATGATAAGTTTAATTTCATTGGTTTCACTATATTAGAATTAGCTAAACTATTTATGTATAGATTTATATATGCTTATTTAGCACCTGCTTATGGCAAAAACTATAAATTACACTTTACAGATACCGATTCTGTTTTCTTAGAATTAACAATACCGTATAATTCTACACTTGATGAAGAAATTAATAAAATAAAAGGTATCATTCATCCTTCTGATTTATGTAAAGTAAAAGATGAATTAGAAGGAAATGAAGATTTCATAACAGAAGCTATATTTTTAAAATCTAAATGTTACTGTTATGATACAACTAATAATATTAAAACACATAAAACATTAAAAGCAATTTCAAAGGCATCAATGGCTAATGAAATAACATTTCAAGATTATAAAAATGCATTATTTAATAATGAAATAAAAACAGCATGTAATTATAGACTTAATTCAAAAAAACATAAAATGTATTTAAAAGAAGAACATAAATTAGCATTAGATCCATTTGATGATAAAAGAAAAATTTTACCTGATGGAATAACTACTGAACCTTTTTAATTTTCTAATTTCTAAGATAGACAAATTTGATATATACATAAAATAAAAAATAATAAAATATTATAACACTATATTTGTATATTTTTTATCACTCGGTAAACAAATGTTCTATAACTCTATCATGAATTTTTTTATCAATATTAATTGTAATGAATCCATAATCTTTTGACCAAGCATTGTTACACGATTGTTTGAATTCATCTTTATTTCTTACACATAAATCTCTTAACAAATCACTTAAGTTTCTTGCATTTATTTCAAATAGTATAAATATATTTGCATTCTTTCTAATAACACTTCCGTCTAATGAATACATACTTTGTGTTAAATAAAATACACTACAGTTATTATGTCTACCTCTTGTGAAATAATTTCTCTGAACTGACTGATTTCTATCATTAACACAATCATCAAAAATTACACAATGTTTCATTGTTTTATCTAGTTTACTAGGATCTTGCATATTACCACTATCATCTATTAATTGTATCTTTATATGCTTATTTTTATTGAATTCTACTAACTGATTATTTTTTGTTGCTTCTTCACACCACGAACTTATTTCTTCTTCATCTTCAGATTTTTCATATTCTTTGAATAATGAAGCAATTGCTGTTTTTTTAAGATTATTTTCAAATCCATATTTTAAAAATTGATAGACGGGTTGTTCTGCCGTTGTTGTATAAATTATAAGATTGTTATAATCCAAAAAATTTGGAGTCGTTAAAATTTCAAATAATAGATATGTTTTTCCACATCCTGATCTTCCACAAATAACTGACAAAACTTTATTAGATAAATTTGGATGATGATTAAATTTAAGTTTTTTTTACTTAATGGGGGTAGTTCACTCATTTTTTAATAAAAAAATTTATTTTTATTTTTTTTTATTTTTTGTTTCTAAAGAAGAAGAAGAAAATTAGACTTCTCTAGCTTCGCGTAGGAGTTTATACCTCTCGAACCAAAAGATCTATCATAATCTCTTCACCTCCAAAATTTATTTCTTGTCCTTTTTCATCAGTGATTCTAATGTTAATGTTGTTAATAGTTTTTCTTGTAATAGGAAAATATATTAATGTTTGGGGAAATACATTTAATCTATAACCAATGGGTACAGTAAAAGCTGGAAAACTGAATATTAAATTTGATAATTTACCATTTATATATCCTCCTTCAATAATGTCACAATGTACAACAATTGAATTTATTTCAGTTATTTTTGGAATCTTCTCACCTAAATGATAACCTTGACTATAGGTTTGTTTATTAAATCCTAATAGCTTTGACAATGATCTATCATGATTAAAATCAACTTGATGATTTTCGTCTAAAGTAAGAGAAAATTTATTAACTGCCGGTTCAACTGCAAAATGTAATTGTTTCTTATCTTTAAATGGTATACCTAAATGTCTCTTAATTTCATTTGATATTGATTCAACTTCGTAAGAACCAGGAAGAAAAGTTTGTATTTTCCATGTTTTGCCTTTATCAGTAGAATATCTAAATTGATCATTCACATCTTTGATAACGTTTTGAATAGTGTTAAATGTAGAGAAACTAGTCAATGCAATTTGATAATTTTTATTCTGTTCTAAATGTAGAATGGGTTCTAAATTACAAGTGTGTGATGAAGTAGTTGTTATAATTTTTAACGTCGTACTAAATTTTGATGAACCCAAAATCTCTGTCAAATTTTCTAAATGATAATTAATTTTGTCTAAATCTGCTGAACACATTTTTTAGTTAAAATTTTAAATAAATATTTCAGCTACACTTTTATAATCCTCTTCATTTAGAATCTTCTTTTCTAACAGTCTTTTCAATATAGCATGAATTTCATTGAAATTAGAATTATGTCCTTCTTTTATTGCAGATATTAAAATATTTAATCTATTTAGTAATTCTTGTGGATCATCTGGTAAAAATATGGTTGTTTCTGTTTTCTGTTTTTCAGATAAACCTTTTCCTACTTTAACTCCCGTTGATAATAAATTTTCTAATTGTTTATAACGTCTTAGAGATTTTACTACACCAACTCTGTCTAACATAGCTTTATATTTTATAAGATCTTCTACAGCATAATTTTTTAAATCTGCTCCTCTTAAAAGATCAACAAAATTTCTATCTAAATTAAAAGGAGATTTATCTGGTGAAAAAATTAAACCTCGAAAAGGTTGTGGAAATATTTCTTTTTGACCGAGATAAAATCTAGGTATTGTTTTTCCATCTATAAATGAAATAGAATGTTCAAATTGCATAGATTTTGGTAATTTCTTATTAATGTTTGATTCTAGTAATCCATAGTCATCTAATATAGTTTTGTGCTCTGGATCTGTTATATCAATTTGTTTATCATTATTTGTACTTTCTTTTTCAAGAGTTTTAAATGGTTTCATAGTTTTTTCAAAATCAGTTTTTACTTGCTCGGTTTGCTGCATTTTTTCAAACATATCAGATTGAATACCAGCTTTTATCATTCTATGTTGAAGATGATTTTCTTTCATAATATTTCTTTGTTTTATTAACTCTTCTAATTATTTTATTCTTTTAAAATTATCAGCTCTAATTTTATCCATTTTTAAAATATAATATTTGAATTTTGTGGTAACATTGGAATACAACAAAAACATTTTACTGAACGAATTATTTTTTTATTGCTTTGTTGTTTGACATCTTTTCGTTTAAAGTTTTCTCGTTTTAAGTTTTGTTTAATAAAGTTTTGTTTAATAAAGTTTTGCTTAAATTTTCGCTTAAAGTTTTTAGCTCTTCTAAAAAAAATTGTCATTTTCTTCATTAGAAATTTTACAACCAGTAAAAGTTTTACCATCACTCGAAATTTTGCCATCCTGTTTATTCTTATCATCAACTTTTTCTGACTGTAATTGAAATGATATTTGATTTACTTCATTAGCTATTTGATCAAATTTTTCAATCTCATCTAACGTAATAACATTATCATCACATACTCTTTGAAAGTAGTAATGTAGTTTATCATAGACTTCTTTAATATGTAAATGCTTAGTTTTTAATGATTTTCGTTTCTTAGTTATTAAAGATTTATCTAACATTGTAACAAGTGAAGTTGCAAAAACGCCCGTACCTGTTAAAGCTGTAGCAACTACTGGAATTACTAAAACAACAGAAGATATAACAATTGTTAAAGCACCTAAACTTATTGTTAAGAATATGCCAATTCCTTGTGTTACATTCTTAACTTTAGTCCATCTCTTTCTTAATTTTTTATAATGCTCTAATCTTAATAATAATTGAGATTCCTTATCTTTCATATAGCGTACTCTATCTTTGTGTTTTTCAATGTTCATTTTTTCAATGTCCATTAAAGTAGAACTACGTTCATATGATAACGAAGGATATATTCTTGCGGTTTCTTCCATTTTTGTTTCTTCCATTTTTTAAAGAAATATTTTGAATAAATATTTTGAAAACAATCTTCTGAAATGCTATTTAAATCGAAATACGTAGTTGTTTGTTTGTCGTATATTTCTAAGAACTCAGTCATGTTATTAACCTGAGGTCATATATCACCTATATTACTCAGTATAACTGTCGATTTTCATCATTCATTTTAAATGAAATAAATTCCAATAACTGTAATAATGTCTACTTCTTGTACAGGAAAATGAAAACAACGGCAGTGTATTTTGCATCAAATATAATAATACAACAATCAATCTTATCATACAATTGTACAATGTCAGTCTTCTACCATGAGACTGGACAACAAAAGAAAATAGAATTACATTTCAAAATAATCCAAAATGCAATACTACTAAGTTCCATGAATCATTCTTAAATATCAAATATAATAATACAACAATCAATCTTATCATACAATTGTACAATGTCAGTCTTCTACCATGAGACTGGAGAACAAAAGAAAATAGAATTACATTTCAAAATAATCCAAAATGTGTTACTACTTATAAAGAAGTCTTCATAAATACCAAAGATTATGTTACATACTGAAGTATAGATCTATACAATGTCAGTCTTCTACCATGAGACTGGAGAACAAAAGAAAATAGAATTACATTTCAAAATAATCCAAAATGTGTTACTACTTATAAAGAAGTCTTCATAAATATGTATACATCAAATATGTATGTACATTGCACATATCTTAAAAAGTGAAGCAACACAGTTAATGTTCATTCATCTTGGGAACCAAACCTCATTTCTTCTATAGTTGTCGGTTGATTCAATTTTTCTACATAAATTTTGATTTCTTTAAAATGTTTTCTAACAAAAGTAATGGGCATTGATGAATTTAAAAATAATACGTGTGGTAGAATTAGATCTGATAAGTTCATCAAGAAATAACAATAACTTACGTTATAGGAAATTCTAAATAGTTCCAAGTTTGCCACAAATCTGTTTTTTTTATTGTCACTCAATTCCAGAATTCTTTTAAATCCATAACCTTGATTAGCAGCACTTCTCAGCAACGACCCATGGTGCACTTTATCACTTGCAATCAGTTTTGAAATCATAGTAGCACTATCTTCGATGGTAATGAAATGTTCTTTTGTAAACATTGAACTGAGGAATTGTAGTAGTGGTAAGATACTGTTCTATTTTTACTGTAATATCCTCCACTTGTTTTTGAGAGTCCAATTTGTTCTTCTTTCTCGATTGAATTTCTAACTTCCACTCTTCAAAGTATTTATTCGCAGTTTCCTTGTGCTCTTCTTTAATTAAGTTTAGTAAAATCGGCATGTAAAACGAAAAAGCTTCTGCGGCAGTACGTTTTGGCATTTTGCAATGAAGAAAGAAAACAGTCACTAGTTATGTTTAATGGAATTGTAAATGAAGTCTTACTTCCTACATGCTGCAATTATATTCCACGTCTTACAAATGACTAAGTGGGTGTAGCAGCTGTTTGTTCTTTCATACATTGTTTCCTTTCAAATGTTTGAGTTGGAGGTCACAGCTCTTTACACTGAAATGCCTTTTATTCATAAATGCGAGAAGCAGATGTTCTCTACAATTGAGTGATCATCTGAGTGCAAAGCAGTAACAATAACAGGCATTGTGAGAGATTGTGTTACATTCTTAAAGAAATATTATTAGTCACATGATATATTTTAAAAACCTGAAAGATGGATAAAATTCATGAATTTGAAATTCTCAACTTTTATGATTTTTGGTGTCCTTGAACGGTCATGATTTAAGCAATGAAAATTGTAATTCTCAAATTTTGAGATTCTTAACTTTTATGATTTTTTTCGGTGTCCTTGAACGGACATGATTTTCAAAGTAAAAAAATGATCTTAATCTCAAATTTGAGATTCTTAACTTTTATGATTTTCGGTGTCCTTGAACGGTCATGATTTTGGGGGTGAAAATTGTAATTCTCAAATTTGAGATTTTGAAAAATTTGAAAATTCGGTATTTTTAAAAACGCCCAAATTTATGAATTTAGGTCTTCATTACCTGAAAAAGGGTTCAAATTCATGAATTTATGTCGTTTTTAAAAATGTCATTTTTTGAAAAAATGGTACTTTTTGAATGGACTAAATTCATGTATTTAGGTCTTAAAAACCTGAAAAAAGGACTAAATTCATGAATTTATGTCGTTTTTAAAGATACCAATTTTTTTGATTTTATGGTGTCCTGTAACGGTCTTTTTCCCATTACTGACTTTCACCAAAATTGACTTATGAAGATAAGACTAATTTTGATAAAAACATGCTTTTAATATACTGCTGCTATAAGAGACCGCTAAATGATTGTATGCCGTACATAAAATGTAATCTTCATCTATTCGGACTTGCATACATCGGTGTTTATAAAAGAAAAAATTGCATACAAAATGATTATACCAGTAAATCAATACGATTGGAGATAGATGGTACAAAACTAGCGAAGATGCGCACACAAGAAGACTACAAAAAATTCGAGTAATCAGCACGGACAGCGCCGATAACAAAGATGTTAACAAAATGTATATAACAGAAATGTTGGGTAACAAAATAATTCATTTTTTAGCAAGGTAATCGTAGCAAAAATTAGTATGGATCTCATGAATATAGGTGGGTATATTTACATACAATGTAAGCTACAGGATTATGCACCGTTCAAAAGTGAAGAAATGTTCATATATGAATCAATCTGATTGGATATAAGAATATATCATAAGTAGTAAGAAAACGGCGAACACTCGACCGGCGCCCCCCCTCTGGAACGGCAGAGTGTCGTGGTCGGCCGCCGTGGTGCTTCGGGTCTGACTCCCCCCTCTGGAACGACAGAGTGTCGTGGTGGTCTTGGGCGACCGCCAGGTTTTGTCTTGAGGCTATAGTGTGTGATGTTTTTCGTGCAATCTGCTGAATGTTGGGTTGTAAAATGGTTTGTTTCGAGTGGAAGGAGTGCTCGGATGTAAAAACGGAGGCCAGATTCGGATTCAGCGTGAAATTCTGCATCGGTAGGGTGAGTTTCAAGTCAATCGGAGAGAAAAAATTTTCGCTGACGTCCCCCCCCCCTGACACCGACCTTCAAACTTTGCTTCTAGTGGACGGATTTAGTCGTGCCATAGCTCGTTTGAAAGCTAAGAGTGAGACAAATTCAGTGAAAGAAACGGCTTGTTCATATCTGCCTTCGTTTAGATGTGAGACGCCATTTAAGATTTTGGGACATTGGCGAAAAACGACAGAGTTAGAATTTGGGACGTTTTGGGCTGTAGCGCCAAAACGAAGGCTCGGATGGGTAAACGGAGGCCAGATTTGGAATCAGCTTGATGTTATTGTCCAATGAGGATCATCATCCAATGAGAATCAAGCATTTATTTATAAATAGCGAGCCTTCCACAGTGAGAATCATTCCATCGTTGAATCATACGAGTGACGGACGCACATTTTCTCTCTCTAGTTCCCTGTTCTATTATCCAACTAAAATGGTAAGTCGCTACTTCCCTCCCTCTCCTCCCTTGAACGTAAACTTAATACAATCTTTTTCATTTTCAGGCATCTACTCCATCTGCTGCACTAGTAGGACAAAATGGCGGTCAAACGTTACAAGGTTCGCTACGGTCAGATCATCTACAACTGAGGCCAGTGGAAGAAACAACCAAGGTACATAATCCTACACCGCTACAGCGTAAATTTAAACAAGTCTTGCGTTATGACGATCATAGAGTAGTACTCCAAACGGGAATGCTCCCTTCCACGGATGTCAAGATAATGCACAATCAGTATGGGGACTACATACTGATCCCCGTGAGTCCGTACATTCGCTGCCAACTTGATATCATTGAGGAGTACGTCACATTAAATATGGACATTCCTACTCCTCTTGCTCAAGAGTGGAAGGCGAGAGATGCCAAGGATACTCCCTATAGAACGATTTGGGGTGGTAATCACATTTGCCTACCGGTATCACATTGGTGTAGTTATTATAAAAAGGAGATCAATCAATACCCATCAGATGTGATGAGCTCGGAGAAGGTACTTGGGATATCCTTTTCAAAGTGAATGGGCTATATTATGGTTGGCACAAGGATAATAAAATAGCCTCTCTCTCCATGCATATGGAATCCATCCTATATATTCCAAAACCGCCCAACGTGGACGACATCATTGATCAAATCCTTAACAGCAGTGGTACGAAGCGCAAGTCGGAGAAGAATGCTGCATCAAAACGCAAATCAAAGAAGGAGAATTACTAGTCCTTTCCTAACTCTACCCTATGACAATTCGCTTATGTGCTTTGAGTGTCGTAGACGTGGCCTTATTAGATACATTTTACTTCTTCGTTGCCATCATATCATTTGTGTATTTTGTCGTGAAAAGCATCGATGTAATTCTTCATTTTGTAATATGTTATAGAACGTTTCCTTAGATGTGTAATTTCCGTTTTAGGATTCTATCATCATTTTTATGGATTGTGAGGGTGAACCTGTACAGGAGCTCAGTGCTATTGCTATGAACAATTGGACATATCAGATTGTTAGTGTCTATCATCAACATGCCAACTGCGATCCCAATGTTGATCAATGGGCGAGAAAACACATTCATGGACTTAATCTGAAATATTTGCAAGACTATGGCTTTTCTTGTGAGAGTGCTCTTCTTATTGACTTTAAACGATGGTTAGCTGCTTTCAATGTTATACGCATCTTTTGTAATAATCCTGGTAAGGAGAGGAAAGTATTTCCCAATCTAATCATTGATGATATTTTGCTCCCACCTTGGGATAGTAGAGTGAATCAACATTATCATGAAGTCACGAAACGTTTTAAGGATTTGTGTGTTCCTATTTTGTCTATTCGTTGTAGTAGCTACGTTCATAACCAATGCTTCTTTCCTCCTTACCTCAACACTGCCAAAGTCCTGTATGGTTATCATTGCTCGCTGTATGATAGTTATCAGCTGTATCTATTTTATCTCTTTCAAACCATTGATTTATAATGCATGCTTGTTACCGTTTTTCAATAAATGTTACTATGAGAAGAGTTGTTGTTTTCATGCAATGGATGGGTTAGATAAAGGGCGATCATGTCTTTCTCAAACGACTGCGGAACATTACGTTTTCATAGGCAAAGTTTAAAAGGAGCTGTTCAAGATTATGTAATAAATTTTCATAAAGATGAGACCGACATCGAAGCAGTGGTCGATGATGCTAGCACTCTATTTCTAGAATTAATGAATACATTCTCTGATAGCATTATCATGGCGCGATTAGTTGCGAAAATTAAGTTTAGTCATTTTGGAAAGGAAGAGGTGGAAAGTCGCTTTTTCCATTTTGCTTCTTATTCAATGGAAGTGGTAGATCACCCCCAAGAATTTTTTAAAAGACATATGATAAAAATTGCTGAACGTCTTAACGCATTTAACCATCATGGTAGCAGTCTAGTGATTGAAGCGATTTCAGATATTCACATTCAAATTTCCATAAAGAAAAATTGAAAATGCAGTGGTACTTGATTGTAGCACAACTGGTTTTCGAGCTATGTCTGCTCACTCTCGAAGTATATTCCTTCTGTACATGCGTCTATTATTTAGAAAAGGCTAGCAAATTCATATCTTCAAAAAGACTTGCTATAGACATCAGTAACGGTGAAACTATGTGTTGCGATGTATGTAAGCGAAAGGATGGAAATGAAAAGCGCATCTTCAAGAGATGTAAGCATGCTTTTTGTCAACGCTGTTTCATACGTAATTGCATTCAACTTTGCCAATGTAACCACTGTGATATTGCTCATTTCGAGTGTCACTTATGTCGCAATAGTTAGTACCTATGCAAATGTGGTAAAGATAGGTTTTAGCAAAGACTAACACGGAAAATGGCGAAACGTAAAAGTCAAAAGTCTTCAAAGTTTTCTTCAGCCATTCAAGCTCTCCGACGAATGAAAGCAAATCAGCGATACAATGCTATACGACATGCTAACGATAAATTCATTGTGAAATTATTTCTCATGTGAGGAAGTTGAGGACGAAGAAATTAGCGCCAAAACAACGAAAGTTACTTAAGCGATATGCTACGAAATTGCGTTTCATCTCCAATCCTAAAGTCACCCTTCAAAGAAAGAGGAAAACTCTAACACAAAAGGGCGGTTTCCTTTCAGCAATACTTCCAATGATAGCTCCTGCGTGGGCAACCTATTGGGTAATATCTTTGGCTCTAAGCGTTAATTATGCAAATGTTGAGTCTCAAAGTAATAAAATGGATTTCAGACTTCAATGTGATAAAGTTCTGACTGTATCAGGTCCATCTCATGCAGGTAAAACTGTTTTCACGCTGAATTTATTGGATAAAAGAAGGGAGTTGTTTAAGGAACCTATCAATCGAGTGATTTGGTGTTATGGTATTTATCAACCGTCGCTGTTTCAGGAATCGCAAAGTCGCAACTTTATTCGACATGAAGGAATTATTCCAGTGGATAAACTTCAGTCTAATGATGTTGTTGTATTGGATTATTTATTAAAAGAAAGTAAGAATTCAAAAGATGTTACAGATATGTTCACTCGTGCAGCACATCATAAAAGGTGTTTTATCATCTATATCACACAAAATTGTTTCCTGATGGAAAAGAAGCTCGTACACGAAACCTGAATACACACTATTATGCTATTTTCAAGAATCCGCGAGATAAAAGTCAATTTGAAATTTTAGCGCGACAAGTTGCACCCAGAGGATCAAAAGCCTTAATTGAAATTTTTCAAGCAGCTACTGAAAAACCATACGGTTACTTATTTATTGACTTTACGCAAGAGTGTCCGGAAGAATTTAGATTTCGAAGTGATATTTTGAAAACTCCCATGATTATCTACAAACTATGAGTTCTTATTCTCGCATGATTGTTATTCCTCAGGATGAATATGTACAATTGACTGCCATGCAGCAAGTAAAGCAACCTCTTGCAAATCAAATGTATAGGAAAGAAATAGATTATCAGCAAAATGTTCACATCAAAGATCCACATCGTGCTGTATTATTACAATCGGAAACTGTTGAGCAATTAAAAAACTTGAAGAATAAGATGCGTGACTCTGTATCGACTGCTACACCTTTAGCATCTCGCGCACATGCCATATCTCTTTTCAATAGTATTGAACCCCATCTCAATGTAAATGATAGAGGAGAAATTATTACAGATGAAAATAAAGTGATTGATGCTTCACGTTATGAAGACTTGATTCAGTATGCGACACGTAGAAAGCGCCGTCAGGGCTATGTTCCACCTGGTTGGTCATACTTTCTTAAACTATTGAAAAAGCATAATGTACCAAAATTTGCTTTGAATAATGAGACATTGAAAGAACTTGATTCAACAGTAGCTACTGCTCCAATGCTTCAGACGATGAAAATGCCAACAAATTGGTTTAAGTCGTCACCTGCTAGATCCCTCCCACACTCACTAAGCAAACAAGAGGAAGAACTCGACGTAGATCTACATCACCACTAAAACTAGTAAAAGGAAAACGTAAAACAGCTCCTCCCAGAAAATACATGTTCTCAGACTATTAATATGAAGCAGATGTGTTGCTTGCCATGTAATGAGCCGCCAGAGGTGAATGTCGTTGTCACTTGCACTTGCTGCGCCAGCTCTCATAATGAAACCCCTAAGCAATGTGAACACGATCGCAAAACCGCTAAAGCTAATGCTGTAGTTGTTGTAAATGTAGAAAGGCAAGAAAACAAAAAGATGAGAAGGAGGAAAAAGAGTCAGTCGTCATCGACTGAACGTTTGAAGTCAATCTATTATGATGTAAAACATCCGGCAGGATTTGCATCTATCAAGAAATTATCAAAAGCGAGTGGTCTTCCACAATCACAAGTGAAACGATGGTTAAAGGGTCAGGCTACCTATACACTCCACAAACAAGCGAAAAAGAAGTACCGCACCCGCCATTATATTGTTCATGACATCGATGAACAGTGGCAAGCAGATTTGTGCGATGTCGCCTCCATTTCAAAACATAACTCGGGCAATAATTTTATTTTAACCGTCATTGATATTTTCTCGCGTTATGCGTGGGCTCAACCTTTAAAAACTAAAGAAGGGAAAGGAGTAGCAAAAGCATTCCAAACAATTTTTCGAGAAGTCGGATTCCAAAAAGAATTCAGAGTGATCAAGGAAAAGAGTTTGAAAATCAGCATGTGCGAAGATTATTTGAGAGGCATGACATTGAGTTGTTTAGTGTAAAGAGTGCTTATAAAGCTGCACTCGTTGAACGTTTTAATCGCACATTAAAAAATCGCTTGTGGCGACATTTTACTGCCAACTTGACACAAAATTGGACAAAGGTTCTACAAGATACACTCCATGCCTACAATCACTCTATCCATCGTTCTATTGGATTCAGACCAGTAGATGTAAATGCTGACAATGTAGATAAAGTGCGCGAATCATTCCAACGTAAACGCACTCATGTGAAAAGTGATGTGAAAATTGGCGATAAAGTTCGTATCTCAAAAGTGAAAAGTGTTTTTGCTAAAGGGTACCTCCCGAATTGGACAGAGGAGGTATTTACAGTATCAAGGATTAATCAAAAAGACTCTCCGACCACCTACAAGTTGAAAGATTACGATAATGAAGAAATTGAGGGTAGCTTTTACCGCGATGAGATTGGGTAGTCACTGAAAGTGAAACATATTTGGTAGAGAAAATCATTCGATGTAAAAAACGGCAAGGTGAAGAATGGTGTCTTGTTAAATGGACTGGTTATCCTTCAAGTATGAACTCTTGGATGCGTCGTGCCGACATCTTTCATCTAAGTGATCGACAGTGATTCATGCAAAGTTGTAACTAACAATTGTTTAGAGGGTTTGAAGCTATGAATCCAACTGCCTCATTTTATTCACGACCCTCCTATGTAAGTGGCGGAGGACAAATTTACATCGGTGCTCGCCGCCAACGTGGAGGTAGCATACTTGGTGCACTGAAATCTGTTGTAGCACCTCTCATATCCAATGTCGGTAGATCTTTAAAACGAAATGTTTTAAGTAATGCCGTTGGCTTTGCTGGTGATGTTGCTAGTGATCTTTCCAGAGGTAGAAGTTTTAAGAGCAGTTTGTTGAATCGTGGGAAGGAACGCGGTTTAAAAACATTGAAGCAGACCTTTGCTGGTGTTCGGAAGCACCGAAGCTCCTCATGGTGGCAATGGTTGAAAATGATGCATTTAATGGTAATATAAAGAAGAATCCTTTCAATTTTAAACACAATCAGTTAAGTGAAATTGCTTTACGTGGTTAATGGTGTGAGTCATCCTGTCCACCCTACAAACCAGATTTTTATTCGTATCAATTTATGCGCTGTTATGTTTATTTTATGGATGTCTTTTGCTTTTACAATACGGATGACACCAACGGACTGACTATGAAAGAGGTGAGAGTGGATATACTATTTATGCATTTGATTTGACTGCTGACAGCGATATTAGTGCACCCTATCGTCAAGCGAACGTGCCTCATAATATTCGTTTGGATTTGACGTTCAAAAGAACACTACCTGAGACGATCAATGTATTAATTTATGCAGTCTTCGATTCAAATATTGAAATTACAAAGTATCGTGACGTGATTCTTCAGTATAATCGTTAATGAGTTGGGTTGACTGCTGACGATATTAAGACTAAAGTGCAGCGTAATGCAGACGAAGCGACGTTGTATTTGAAAAGCTTTCGATAATGTCTATTCACTCGATACCTTACCACCTGCAGTAATCACTATCCCATCTTTATTGGTGCTAAAACACTCATT